>JAKSZP010012159.1:0-100114 GCA_022478985.1 Massospora cicadina | reverse complement strand
AATCAGTTGCATAGCACTGAGAAAATTGTTGGTCAATTTTCTTACTTTCCTTTCCAAATAAATTTTTGCCAAAAAAAATCAAATTTTCTTTATTCTCAGTTCTGACTGCATCCCAGATGGCATTTCCCTGGTGTTTCATCACCCTGCACTCTGGGTGGACTTTACCAATTCTTTTGGTCACCATGGCTCCCTCTATCACCAATTGGGCCCAGCGAGTCTGACACTTTTGGTTTTACAACCCCACTCTTATGAATTTCTGACTTCAATGCACGGGGATCTTATGGCCCTATGTACACCAATGGAAAGAGAGAATCCATCTCCCTATCGCCCGCAATGAGTTGGCCTCTCAAGCCAAGAATCTTGTCGAGACTATCCCAGTAATCCCACCTCATGCAGTTAGAACCACTGAGTTTGGAATGGGTTCAGTGTGGTTTGTCATTGGGATACTCCTTACCCTGTTGTTACACCACCACTTCGTGGTGACACATTTACTGGTTCCATATCAAGTCATACGGTCAGCAATGCCACTGGCATTCAGGCTTGCCTTTTGGGCGTTCACGCATCCTGACTGGCAGGCTGGTCTAAACTTTTTCTGCCATTTCCATGACACAACTAATCCCAATTAATTGGGACTAATATTAAGAAATCAGTATACAAAATTATTCAGTACCAACCCAAAGTTAACGTTTAAAAGTCCCATGGACAATCAAACAAATGAAAAATGTAATCAATTTCCTGCCTTAGGGCACATTTGTATGTCAGTATGCATAATTGGTATAATAGCACTGGTACATGGACTGCCCAAATGGGAGTACCTAGTGCTATTGAGAGGGCCAGTTGATATCCCATTTAGGGAGTCTATACATCATCAGTATGACAAAATATATTTGGAGCTGGTCCTAAATACCGTTTTATATGTTGATATGCTTACTGGCATGATAGCACTTGCACATGGACTGCTCAAATGGGAGTACCTAGTGCTATCAAGAGAGGCCTGCCAACATCCCAATTAAGAGTACATCATTTATTTGAATTAACCATAAATCCCTCAGAATTTGTATTTCATCAGCAGTAAGATGAAACTCATTTTGAGATGCTCCTAGGACCATTTTGTACGCTCATTGTTGCAATTTTCATCCCTAAAATTCTCTCAAATATGAGAGTATTTTGCCAACAATAAGCCTAACAATAGGTCTCAAATGTATCAGTTTTAGGGCCAAAATGAGGTGTTAAGATATCTGGTGAGATTGAATGCTCAAATGTGGCCATGAGATGCTCCAGTGGTATAAATATGGCGCCTGGCCTAATTATATTTAGCAAATAATCTAGTCTTAATAAAGGTCTATTTTTTATATCTTCATTTGATTTGTAACTTAAGTTGCTTTTGGAGAGTGCTGGCATGATGGGATCTCAGGATCCACATCTTGCAACTTTTCCTGCCTCAGGTGAAGTTCTAAATACAGAGGGAAAATCAAGCCCAACATCCGCCAGAAAAGTCAGAGATATTTGAGGATGCCTAGCGAGTTTCCAAATGGTCAAAATACCATAATCAACTGGCAAAATTGAGGATTATTTGGCTGAACTTCAGCCCAATTAAGCTTGCAGTAATTATCTAATTAAGCGAGAAATCCTCAATTTTGACATCCCCAATGGGGCTGCTCATCTCGCTGGGCCTAAGGCATTTTCAAAATTAGCCCAAATGATAACAATTTTTTTGTAAAGTTCCCCTAAACTGTCATTCCCTCTGCCCCCACCACCCATTCTGGGCCCGTGTTGAGGGCAAGTGGACTATCTGTCCATCCTGCTTTGAGTTGGATCACTTGAAGCTTAAATGCCCCTATCTGGCTGCATCTGCCATACCTGCAATGCCTCCATCTGGCCCCCAATATGCCACACACCCCACTGCCTTTCCAGTATGGGGAACAATACTTACCTCTACTTCAAGCCTGCAGTTGATGCAGCACCTGTAGTGGCCAATCAGGCCCCTCATCAGTCCAGTGCCACATGCACTACAACCAATCAGGAGACAGCTTGGATAAAGGTTTGATCCCACATATTCCTTGATTGACAGCCACAACACATAATTTCACCAACCACAATTTCCAATATGACTTGAATCGATGGACTTCATTGGATAAAACTGATGAAATGGGCAATGTAATCAAAGAATCAAATACCCCAAATTGAAGAATCTATACATGTACAGCACCCCATTCAGACCCCTCAGCGTTTTTACGCCCCCTGACTGAACGCCTCTGCATTCCACTCTGAACACCAGCTCAATGTTGCTACAGCTGAAAACTCAGATAGCACCAACATCCGTGAGATGACCAATTCATCAGTAGCAATACTTGCCAAGGGTTTCCTTTGTCCCAAAATTCCTCCGGCCTTACACATTGAGGTCAATTGTAATATCACAAGGCTCCACAAACACGCAAATGAAGCCACAAAGAAAGTTGCTACTGCTTCACAGGCCAAGACAAAATCACTCATGCCACCGCAGCTTTATTTTCCAAGCTTCCTTCCATTTATCTTCATGTGGAAGACTTCCTTTCCAAATACATAGCGGCAATTGTTTATATGTAAGCTTAAATACCAGCCAACCATCAGACTCCTCGCTCACCATGTCACCGATCATCCCACACCATTGCTCTCCACCTTAGCCTGCACACTTGGCTTTGATATGGAATCCAATCTTGAGGATAAGCCACCTGATCCCCATTCCCCTTCTGCCATGGTGGGATGAGCGACTTATCGCTGTCCCACCTGGTTGGTTCTATTCTTGTTTAATTGTGGCTCACCTGCTCTTTTGGGTGGTTAATCACTCTGTTCGGGTAGTGTATGTTCATTTATTTCATTTTAATTTAGTTCTTTGAGTCCTAGTAGTTTCCATCCCCTAGTTAGCTTTCCTCAGTAAATAAAATGATTAATAGTGAATACATCAGCTTTCTGCTAGATATTCTCACAATGGTCCACAAATGGCAGTTGGCATCAGCACAGATTCTGCTGACACGTACTAATTGGATCATTCTCAGCTATTAGTTGCCATGATCCTTATACTAATTTTCGGGGCCATCAATTGGCCCCACTCAAACCTAACTTCCAAATTTGGCGGAATACTAATTTTGGCCCTTTTCAAATTGGGAAGCAACTAATCAACAATCATATTAAATACCACGAAATTTAGCTAATAAGTCATTCTGCCAAGATTGACCTATTTTATTCCTTTATTACATAATCATTGGAGGATTCCATATGTTCAAAATTACAACACAACCACTAATTCTAGTGGATGGCTAGCATATAAACAGATGAGGAAAATGCATACTAAAACTCATAGCTATATTTACTTAGTTTTAATATCTAAAATTCTGGCCCATAATTAATGTGATATGGTCCCTAGATCAAACAGAGACCTTAAGTGTCATCTTTGCATGATCTTATTGAGTGCACCAAAAGCAGGGACAAGGCTGAAAGGCAGGAGGTCCAAAGGGTCAGATTGCAGGACCTTCTTGACCTTAAGTATACCTTTGATCAACTCTGGTTACAGGCTAGGTATGCCCTGGTTGGTACAAATGATTTGTATAAAGTCCAGCCCCTTGTTTTGGCTCTTGTGCTAAAATTGATGAGTTTTCTATTAAATGATGATGTTATAATTTGGTTAATTGGTTAATGGGGGTTTAAACCACATTCTATTTATGAAATTGCGAGCTTGGGTCAGGTTCAACTTCAATCAATCACTTGAGTAAGGTCAGTTCTAAAGTATATTAGCATTTCAGATGTGGGCATGCGCTAATGGAGCACCAAGGCTTGGTACCACTTTTTTTAGTACTAGATGGTAAGGCTTGGTACCACTTTTTTAAATTTATTGCGGGGAAGGCCGACCATGGGATGGACACTTCCAAATATGACTCAGACGAGAAAAACTTAGTACCAGGGGAGGCACCCCAGAGAAGCGATGCTATCTCTTGTTGCCAGCGGGAATGCCACTTATGGGAAGGGGGAGGGAACGTGTGTAGGGGACGTAGCCACTATTGAGCACATGTGGAGGAAGGGGTCTGATTTGATGAACCAGACTGGGAACCAGGAGGAGACCAGCTGTCAGCGACGCGGTGGGAGATATCCAAACATCCACGCTTGAAAGTGATCCACCAAATGAGACTGGAATCTGTGGACAGCTTCAGGGAGGGTGGGGATGGATCCAGCGATGGCATCCAAGACAATCGTGTGGATAGTCCACATGGCGATTGCAGCCACCAGAGCATGGAGGGAGGGTGGGAGGGGAGGCCATTGATGAAGCAAACATAACTCTTGACAGACTGAAGGGATGTGTTTGATCCTGGCCTAGCAGACGTTGGACTTCGCGCCATATTACTTTAGAGGTGAGGCACTTCTCCAGGCGGTGAAACAGCGTTCCATACTGGCCACACACGACACAGGATGAGTGTAAAGCATTAGAGCGCTCAGCTGTACAATACACCCGCCTCAGGCAGCGCCACACATGGGAGCGGACTTGAGGCTGCAACGGAGGATGGTGTGCGTATTTCCAAATAGTCTTTTGGGTCTCAGTGGAATAAGGGATGTCCATCATGTCCAGGTAGTCCACCCTGGATAGGACTTGGGTCGAATGGGGATCACGCCATCATGGGTGGGTAGCCCCTGTACCTCTTGTGTGAACTGAGGAGAGGGGCGGCCTCTTTGGGTTGTATGTCCACTAACACGAATTCTCCACTCTGCGCTTCGCATGGAGAGTAGGATTCGTTTGTAGTGGGTTTTGGTCCCGTGAGGACCTGTGGCTGATGTGTGTGATGCGAGGTATTTCATCAGGGAGTGGGGGTTTGATGGATTGTTGAGGCCCAAGGCTCGGGAGAAGTTGGAGCAGGCCGCGCGGGACCAGTGTTGGGATGGGAGTGTAGGAGCAGTGACGGCCGCAATACAGGTGCCCAGGATCTTGGCGGCATGGGCTTTGAATTCAAGTAGGCCCATGCCACCATGATGATGAGGGCCAAACATGACCTCTAGCCATACTGGTGGAGGGCGGCCTGACCAAAGCCAACCTTGTAGCAAAGCATACAGGGATTTGAAGAAGCTTGGGGAGAAGGGGATGGCGTGGGCTCCGAACCAGACTTTGGATAGGAGCATAGAGTTGGCAAGAACAACCCTGCCAGTGAGGGTAGTAGGGTGGGCTCTTAGAGAGGCGATTCGCTTCGTCACGTTGTCCAGTATATGGCACTCCATTACTGCTGACGCGTATCCACCTGCCTCCAACCACACGCCCAGATGGCGTACCGGTCCTATGGTAGGTCGTGGCACAAAGGGGAGCACCAGTGGAGCGGTGTGTTTTGAGTTAGTAAGGCGTGGACATGGGCGAGCAGATGGGCCGGGTTGGGAACTACTTGCTGGGGCCCAGCAGTTCTGAAACCGACCAAGGAGGATGATTTCAGTTTTGGAGGCGTTCAGTGCCGCATTGCTTACCCGGGAATATTCCTGGATGAGGGCTTCAAGCGCGCGTGCATCTTTGTTATTAGACACCCCCACCACGTAATCATCTGCAAATGCCATCATCTTGACTGGGGTTTGGCCTGGCACATGGACCCCAGTGAGTTGGGCATTCACATTTCGCAGTAGTGGGTCAAGGCTGAAGTTGTATAAGAGTGGGCTCAGGGGTCCCCTTGTCGCAGGCCCCTTTGAGGACAGACTACTTCCATTAGGAAACCTGGGCCGCGCACTGCCATTGTTGCAGATTCCGTGAGCAGCATCACCCAGTTAATGAAGCGGGGAGGTAGGTGGAATTGTTGGAGGCAGGCCCTAAGGTATTCCCAGTTTACTCTATCATAGGCCTATTGTTGGTCCAAGAATACAAGTGCCCCAGAGGCTGTGGACTGACACACATTAGCCACAGAGTGCACGTTATCCCAAATTGACCTTCTGGAGATGAAACCGAATTGTTCTGGGGAGATGGTGGCAGATGCTACAGTCCCTAAATGGTTAGCCATGATTTTTGTTAAAGTTTTGGTGTCTGTGTTTGTTAGAGAAATGGGGCGCCAGTTGGCTAAGTCTAGCCTATCCCCTTTCTTGAAGAGTGTGACCGTAAAGGCCTCATGTCCTCCTGGTAGGAGGCGCGTTTCCAACAGGCTTTGGTTGAGTGAGGCTAGTAGCAATGGGGATATATATTTAAAATATTTTTTGTAGAACTCATATGGAATGCCATATGGGCCTGGGCATTTTTGGTTTGGCGCACCGCGAATGGTAGTCCATAATTCATTCGGAGTAATTAAATTCATTATTTCTGGGTATCAGAAAATGGTGCGGATATGAGCTCTGTCAAGAAATTCTGCCATTTTGGCAGCTGAATTGGTTTGGCTCAGTATAACTCGGAGTAATATCTTTGCATTTTGATTGCCACTTTGGCCAGTGTGTCCACAATAGAATTATCCAATCTTCGCACCTGTGTGCAGGCCACGCTCTGGCGTGGTGCAAAATTTTTTGAAGAAGTATGCGGTGCACTTGTCACCTTTAGTGATGCATGTGGCCCTGTATTGGACACAAACCTGATGTTTGTGTTGCCTTTCAAGTGCGTTGAGGTGGGCGGCTGCCTCCGCCCACTTCTGGCCCCATGCAGGGCTATATCCTGAGGCTGGAATGTTGGACTCCAAGTGGGCCAATTCCGCCAGCGTGCACGATATAACCGCCGATGTGGCTCATGAGCATCTGGATGAGAGATGGCGATAGTGGTGGATGGTGTCTTCTTTGAAAGTTGCCCATGTGGAAATGGGGTCCACGCAAAATGGTGCAACAAATGATTTTGCCAAAGTTGCCTCTTCCACCCACGTGGAAAATCCTGACAACGCGAGCTCTGGGGGGCAGATTTTGCACCAATGTGGGGCCTTTGCAACTGTAATGGGTAAGTGGTATGTTATTGAGACCAGTTGGTGGTCGGAGAATTCCATTTTCGTTGTTTTGAAGTGGGAAATGTGGGGTTGGAATTTCGCCAGCGCTAGAATAAGGTTGATGCGGGTCATGGACCTTAATTGGCCATTGTGGACGTGGGGACGCGTCATGTTTTCAAGCAGTGGGGCATGTCGTGGCAGCGCATCCATTAACCCAAGGGTGGCTTTTAGAATGCGTAGTTCTAAATGACCCTGTGGGGCGTGGGGTGAGGGCAGCCACCGGTCCATTGGTGAGGTTAGCCAACAGTTCATGTCACCAATTAGGAAAGAATCAGGGGGTAGCAGGAGGGATTTGACCGACGAGAAAAATTCCTGACACTCTTGTGCACCATTTGGGGTGTAAATGTTGACGATTGTGTGTGCAACATCGGCCTATGAGAAGGTGACAATGAGCACTCAGCCATTTAGGAATGTTTCTGAAGATATAAATTTGAAAAAATTGTTTTTCTGAATTAGCACCCCACAGTGCTTTGACCAAAAGGATAGGGATGGTAGGAGCATTGTTTTCCAAGCATCCTCGGAACCTCATGGACAGTGGGACTCCTGGATGGCCAGGATATCCACGGGTAAATTGTTTTGTAAAAAACTCAGTTTCCTAGCCCAGGATGGGAGGCCTTGAGTCCGGCGATATTCAGCATCCCTAGAGTGAAGGTTTCCCCCATTGCACCTTAGGTGCGAGGGGTGGGCTCCTGGGCCCACCAGCCTCTTCCAGGTCCCCACGGGCTTTCACAGCTGCATGGGTATTAGCAGCAACGCTATTGGGGTTTTTGTTAATTTTTACAGAAAGAGTCGCGTTGGCTTTGGCCTTCACTTTTTGTTTTCCCAACGTTGGATGAATTTTTTGCGGTGTGGATAAGTTCAGTGTACCGTCGAGTGGGGCAAAAAAATTTTTTGGTTGGGATAGGTCCTAAGTCAGTTTCAACTGGGGCTTGGGTGCAGCGATTAGGTGAGATTGAATCTCCCATCGGATCCTCAGATTAAGTGGCCCATTTGGCATGGGCCTCCCAATCTGATTGGATGATGGATTCCTGAGTTGCTTCCGCCGCGAAGGTCTCCATGTCCTCCCGGCGTTGTGAGTGTGGGATGGTGGTGGTAGCCTTGGCCGCTTCCTTGGCCGCGGTCCTATGGGCCTGCTTGGCCTTCTTCTGCTCCTGCGGGGAGATGGGCTTACCAATAGGTAGCAGCCTTGTGCTCCCCATGGGAAAGCCTCCTTGGTGCTTGCAGTTGGTTCATAGTGCGCCTCTCCGCTGGCCATTGCCGCCGAGGGGTGCTCTTGGAATGTGACGCCCTCTTTGATGGGGCATGCATGCGCCTTATGGCCGAACGCGTCACAGTGGGTGCAAATGGGGGCGCGCGCTGTCACGGTTACCCAGAATGGGTGGGTGGTGTGCCCTGCGATGTCAATAAAGGTGGAGTGTGGGATCTGGGTTAGGTCCTTTGCGATCTCCTCAGTTGGGGTCAGAACTGTGATGGCTTTGCTGGTGCACAGGTGTGGCATCAGCGTGAAATGTGGCATTTTGAAAGATTGTATTTCATCATATATGGCGAGACCATCTTTCAGATGTTGCTCCAAAATGTCACGTTTTACCATAGTAGGCAAAAAGTCAAACGTGAGGAAAATTTGATTTGATTTTGTCCATCTGGTGCATTTAGTTTCAATGACCCATTGCCCTTCAGGGAGGTTAACCACTATGCACACCGCTGCAGCCTCATCTGCTGCTATTTTGCTTTTGAAACCTAGGTCCAGCCAACTGTGCGACATGGAGTGAGGTGCAACGTACACCGCGGTTGGGAAAATTTTGTGTACATCTTCACAAAATTTTTCCCATAGAGCCGTTTTTTGGATGTCCAGATACACACAGACTCCGAATTCCACCGACGAATTGGCTGGGAATGTGGCGTGTTGATGTACTGGTTGCATCATGCTTGCCACGCGAGTATCTCCGGGGAAATTGTGACCGCCAGTTTTTTTAGATTTTTTTCTATTCCACCAGATTCTCTGGGGCGTTTTCGAACATTAGAGGCTGTGGGCCTTCTGCCTGCTCCTCTTGCCTTGCTTGCCCAACTGCTCCCAGACATGGGCGCAGACTAATCCCCTCTATGAGATTATCAAACTAGATTTAGTCTTTAATTGAATGGGTTGTAAAAGTGTTTGCAACGAGAAAGAAAAGTTTAAGGCTTGGTACCACTTTTATTAATCATAATTTTCCTGATTTTGCTTAATTATCTTTGCTCTAGACCAATGTTTCTTGTTGGTCATCTTCCCTAATAAACCCCATAGTCTTTTTAAATTTTTCATATGTTGACTTGGGCAAACCTGTGCGGGACCTCTTTGAGGAGGTCTCATGACGTGTTAGCCAATTTTTCTTCTTTAAAATTATTAAAGCTTTGGTACACCGCTGGGCCTACCAGGTTCCCTCCAAACCAGGTCACCCGTGCACTCTACCCCTGTACTAAACTCAGTTATGAACTGCCCTCTGGGCAACAACCAGTTTTGAGGATTTCTTAATCTATTATTATTTTTACTGTGCTAAACACCCTCGACCTATATCACTCCAGCTCAAACACCCTCTTCTGGGCTATAATTTACTATAACGCTGACTACCAGTTCCCTTGCGTTGGTCCTGTGCAATGAACACTACTACGCAAGAGAATTGGAGAGCTATAGATACTCTTCTGAAATTAGACAAATAGCCATTTTTTCATATTTGCATAAAATTTTTCTATGTAGAATTTTGCGAAGTGCAAATGGTGTGCACCAGCTGGTGGCCACAGCTGCGCAGGGCTCACCACTGTTTCCAAATTTTACTGAGGGTTGGAGCATTCAGGCGTTATTCTTGCTACATGCAACTTGAAAGTAATTACCCTTCTTGCATGTACCTGGTGGATACAGATGCTTTGTGATCAAAGAGTTGTGATTCTCTGACTTTCCGCTGAATTAAATAAAATTGACACCAACAAATCAAATTTTTCTTTGGCACCACATTTGGACATTGCATGTGGGATCATTAACAAAGGGCTTGTGGTGTTGGCCTTGGATAACTTCATGCAACCCATCGCTGAAATGGGAATAGGGTCATTCACATCTAAAAACGCGTTTTATGATGACGGTATCATATATAGTACTGAGCCATGTCTTTTCACATATGGCTCAGATATGGACCCCATTTCAGTGTATCAGATCACCCCAGAGAACGCACGCTTGACCACAACCATGATCTGCGGAACCCAGGAGGTGGAGAAGAGGTTACTATTACAATATAAGAACGTTTATGCAGTTGCTGAAGATATAGTGGGATATGTGGCCTCAGTAGTAAGAGTGGCCATAAATCCCTTTCCATTCTTTGATGCAGAAACGTATCCTGGGGTATGTATGAGCCTGAAGAAGAGTTTGGTGGATAAGTGTTGGCGCTTTCTGTTATTAATAAAGGTCATTTTGGTTATTTTTATTGACTGCTACCCTTTCATCCCCTTTAGGGAAATCAGCACTACTATTTTGGTGGATACTGGAGCCTCTGAGAATTTTGTTTGACCAAGACTTAGCCAAATACCTTGATCTGAGTTACTTGCCAGGTGGTATGGTTAGAGGAAGGGCTCCTAAAGGTATTCCAACGCTCAAATTTATGGGGTTAATGGACTATCAAGATGTTAAATATTATTTGTCTGACTACTTTCAAGCTATCAAAAACCTCTTGTATTCCATCATTTTGGGTGTAGAGTGGTGGCGAAAGTTTGATGGCAGAACCAACTTGAAAGATAATGCCTTGTCCTCAAATTTTAAGAATGGTCACAAATTAGTTGTCCCTTTGGCTGAAGCCAACTTCTAAACCGATTTGCCCCACTGGCTCAATATTCACACCCTTAGCCTTGCTCCATTGATGAAGCTTTCTTTGAAGATCTCCCTACCTTCCTATTCGGGTGGGTTTGGAATCTTCATTTGATGAGGCTTCAGCCAATGTACTACAAGAACATTCAGAGTTTAGAGGTGAGTTTAAGCTTACCGCGGATCTGGTGCGTATATCTTCCCCAATTTACCCATTGACTGTAAGGAGGAAGCAGCCTTAGATGTGTGGATTAAGGAGCAGTTAGCCAAAGGTGCAATTTTCAGAGAACCTCCCCTATATATTCCCACTTCTCTTTGTAAAAAAGGGTTTAAAATTTATAGGGTTCTTTGATTATTCTCAGCTGATAACCACTAAATAAATTAACTGCACAGTTTCATTGTCATGCAGTTCTCCATATTGTATGATAGTGAAAAGTATTCATTTGATTATAGTATGGAGGTACTTATCCTTAGTTGAATAAAGTACTAGAATTAGGCCCAACGCTTGGTCAGTATTTCCTTTCAAAATACTTAGGACGTCCTTAATAGGTATTCATTCCCTGGTACCGCCTAACTCAATTTATGCTCAAATCATCATTTGCAGTTTCTCTCTGATGAATCACAATTGGCAGCACTCCCCAATTCAGTTCAGCTTCTCTTCTCTGGATCCACGCTCAGATCCTTACTCTTTATCCTAAAGAGTCTCCCAATCAAAGCTCACAGCAATAATTTCCTTGAGAAAAAATAGAGCTCAAAATGGATTATGGTATGATACTTAATTACTGGTATAAGTGTTTTCTATCTAAGTATGAGTATGAGTATGAGTATATTTTGTTAGTGAATTCTTAGGGGAATTTATAGTGGGAATTTGGCACCCAACCCTCAGTTGGCACTTCCTCGATGAAATGGCAGCCATTGCCGCTGAATTACCCATTCTCGTCTCGTCACAATGGTCTTCTCCATCCTGGATAGGATTCTGTCATTGGACATCCTCAAGACCTAAAATGGAAAGAGTTGGAAAACGTGTGCCTAACATTTTCCTCTTGATCCCAGTGAACCAGCCATATTTTGCAAGCGAACTGCTTAGGTAATGGGACTTATTACCCATTAAGGCAGGTTGCGAACCAGCTGATTATTTGCTAGTTGCAGGTGGCATCACTCACCTCACAACTTGATCCTTAAACACCCAATTGGTCAGTGAAACCTGACCTATACCAATAAGTAAACCTGATAGTTAATCCTTGATCAACTATCATATGCCCCTATTTCGTCAGCAACTCTACCTGGCGAGATCTTAAGCATTCATCCATATCAATCTCTGATGGATCTTACTCAGGCGATTAACCTAAAATCCTCAAAATATTGTTACTCCAAAATCAAGGTCAACCAATATCCAATTCACTTTGCTACAGGGAATTATCCCCTAGCAATCCCTGATACTCTAGTCATCTGGGAATATGGGAAAAAATTCCAACACATCCCTCTCTTGCCTAGATTATCAGCGAGAAAGGGATTGGGGCAGGAGAACAGCACTTCAGACACTTGGTCAGATACTTCATTTGTTTAAGCAGAGTATGATCAATCTGTACTCAACGCTGCTTGGGACAACCTTCAGCATGCAGATCTCTCTTCTTCTTCCTCCTTGCTACCACCTACTTTTAGCGCAGTCCTCATGTCCTTCTGTTGTTCCAGGATGATTGATTTACTCATAAAAATTATTCCTGGGATCTTGTTTTCCCCCATCAGGGCATATGAACTGCTGTCATAAACAGGATTCTTAGTCCAGCATCCTCTATTTCCAGTTTTTCTACTCATCCTCAACAGGGGATTCTTTCCAATAATGTTTGTATTGGAGTTAAATTAAGGATGCTCATTTATGTTCACCCTTTTTCTAATCTCATAAAAAGCTCTTGTCTCATAACATTTTAATTCTTCTATGAGAGCTTATCCCATTAATTTTGAGAGTAATTTATCTAAAACTAAAGCTAAATTGATTTCATAGTGCATAATGTCAGCTATCAAATAAGTCTGACATCCCCCTCTTGTCCAGCTCTTATGTATAATTCTGAGTCTCAGTAATGACAGCTGAATAATAGCCTGTCGGATAAAGTCCTTCAACTCTTTCAGCTTATGAGTCAATCTGCGCATCAAAACCTTTTCTATGGTCCTTCCAGGACTCATACTCCCAGTGAAATTACAGTAGCCAGTCCTTCCATGGAATCACTGGATATGGTAACCAACCCCAATGAAACCAGATGAGCGATTGTCTTTAATGACTCATGACCAATCCTTCCTCTGTTGTCAATTCCTAAGTGGACATTGAAACTATCTTAGATTTGGCTAAATTTGCAGATACTCCTACCATCATTGTCGAACCTCCTGAAGCAATGCCCTCCACTCTCAATCATTTTTTTCCTTGCCAAATTTGACTTACTTCTGGAGTTCCTCTTCCAACTTAGTCAACGTTACAAGACAGCTGTTTTGGTCACCAAACTAGCCATCAGAAACAGCGTACATTTCAAACTCCCCTATGCAGAATTAAGGGACCAAGTCACTAATGCTTTATCCATAGCTCTGAACTCTTCCAATCTAGAAAACATCCTAGATTGAGATGTTGCAGTCTATGCTTTTCGCTTTGCCAGCCAAGTTCTTCAAAGTTTGGCCATGAAGCTTCCAGCCTCTTCTGCCTTCCGTTGCTCATTCTGCTTCAGCTTCCAAGAAGCTTTTAGTCATTGCCTGCAATATGCCATTCACTCCTTTCATGAATTTTTCGTTTCTGGCATGTTCCATTGGTATCTTCCACTGATGGCTTTAATAGGGGGCATGATTTAACAACCCCCGCCTAATATCCCTTGCTTGATGCTAGCCCATATGTCTGGTGTTCTTGACAAAGCCCGTTGGCAAGCGCTCAAGACCAATCTTCTGTCTCTGAAGCCATATCAGGATTACCTGTGGTTATTCACTAACTGCCTCTTCTTGTACTGTTGCTTCACTCCCCACTCTGGAGCATCATGTTTGGCATCTTCTAACATTTCTACCTCACTTACCCTAGTTGCTTTCTCTCAGGGATCTGAATCCGCTCAACAAACTTGGTTTGAGTAGTTTAGCCCTCTTAAGTGTCTGATATCACATAGAATTTGATGGGTTGTAACTCCTATTGCAATCCATCCTCCCTCCCCCAATAGGCAACAGGAAGAATTATCCCCAAATTGAGGATAACCAATAAAAAATAAAAATAAAAAATATATTGTTTTTTCTACACATTTTTTATTATCTTTTTTTCAGTATTTTTATTAATCTTTTATTTTTACTTTTTTTTTCCATGAGACTTGATCTTTTTTCAGTTCAGAGGTCTATCTTTTTATTTTATTCCCCCAAACTGGATCCTAGGTATACTTATACCTACCAGTTTTCTATGGTTCAGAGGTCTTACATTTTTAAGACTTAACCATCTAGTTTGGTTTAGTGGTCCTTTTTTGGACTAAACAAATCATTAGGACATAACCAACTTAATAATTCAGCGGTCCTCTGGGAACTCTTTTAACTTTATTTTCCTTGATCCATTGCTTTAAATATTTAGCATGGGCTCAATTAATTATCTTTCCATACAAAGGTTCTTGATAGTGTAGGCGTCCATCGCTTCTTGGCAATAATCTTGAATGCACCTGACCACAACACATCCAACTTGTTTCTTCTCCTGAAACTATTTATATCTCAATATGCAACTCTTTCACCTATTCAGTAAGTGATATGGCTGGTTGGTTCTTATTGTCTGTCATTTTCGCTCAAATCCTTTTCTTCAAAGGTGTATTAAATGCTTGCAATTGCATTTCAATCGGGATATTCATCAATTATTTCAGGTACCGCCCAGAACTCATCCCTGATGTTGGTTCTGACACCAAATATAAAAATCGGCAGCAACGCGGCCTTCCTTCCATATAGCAACTCAAATGGTGTTTTTCCCATTGCTGTATGATGACTTGTATTGTAAGCAAGTGTCACCAAACTCAGGTATGTTCCCCACGTGGAAGTTCTTCCTGTGACCAGCTTCTTCAGCGTCGTGGCCAGCATCCCATTAACTCATTCTACTAGTCCGTTCATCTACAGCTGGTAGGGTAAAGACATGACTCTTCAGATCCTCATTATTTCATTTAATCATGGGATCACAAGAGATGTGAAATTTGTCCCATTATCACTCAGAAGGACATGCGGGCATCCATGTTGGTATACTACTTGATCTAGGATGAACTTTTTCAGTACTGGTAGCATCTACTTTCACCAGGGCCTTCTTCTCAACCCATCTTGTCAGATGATTGATTGCAACTATTATGTACTTGACTCCCCATGTGTCATTGTCAGTGGCCCCATCACGTTGATGGAAACTGTATGCCAAGAAAATCCAGGGCAGACCAGTTGGTATCCAGTCATATTCTTATGTGGCTTGTGCAACTGGCACTCCACACAGCAAACCATATAGTCCGCGACATTGCAGTTGATGGACTCCCAGTAGTATTACTAACAAGTATTGTCATTCGTTTTTCTCAGGCCTCCATACTTGACAACCTTATGAGTGGCTTATATGCATCCTCTCATTATGATAGCTTTTGGAATAGTAATTACTTCTCATTGATCATCTTGAAAATTGTCCATCCATGGTCTCAGTGATTCCATCACTTTTTGAAGTGAACCTTGGATTTCTCGGGGAACATTCCCCTTCACCATGGATCTTGTCTCCGCGTTACATCCAAATTAACTATTTGATACAGCTGATCCTGCACATCTTCACCAACAAACAGATAACTGATGTCAATTCATCATGCATAATATCAGGAGGATCAAGTTTTTCACAGCTCTAGACTGTTCACTATCTAAGCTGTGGCCCTTTCCCAACTCCTTTGCAGTTGCAGACTCTTTTTCTTGGACCAGGTTAATTTGATCTTTAGGTTTTTTGCAATGCGCAGCGAAATGTCCTTTTCCTCCACACTGGTAACAGATTTTCTCCCTCTTATTGATCCATTTAAAGACTTTGGGCTTATTTCCCAGCACAGTTTGATTATTCATCTCATTAGCGCTCTCACTCCCCTTCATGGGATTAGAATTTGATACAGGATTTAATTGGAAACTTCTATTTAAGGCATCAAAGGTAGCTCCCAAGATTTTAAAATTGTCTACCATCTTTGAGGTGGTAATTTCCGTCACAAACACAGAAGACATAATTTGATACAAATTACAGTGGGGCCAAAGGGCCGCTTGCAGTGCAATCCAGGCATCAAAAGCATCCAGCACTTTTTCCCCAACCAAGATTTAAGATATCTGTAGAAACAATTGGCGAAGCTTGATAAGGGTTCATCTTTAAGGAATTGAATGCCCATAAATTCTTGTTTGCACTTTGTCATGCATGTCAGGCTTCCAAATTCCTTCATAATGGCCACTTTGGCCTCTGAATATACCAGCTGTCCCCTCAGATGGGGCAACACTAGGTTTTGACAATCAGTATCTAGGCAATTCATTACCATCAATGCCTTTTGACAATCGTCATATCTGTACATTGTCATATCAAATAATCGGAAAAATGCAGAGGCATTATCCTGATGGAAAGTCAGGACTTTTGGTGTCACTTTCGAATTCCTCTGGATTTCTCTAGCCACCTCTTTTGGTTTAGTTAATCAGATAACTTGGGAGTAATTTTTTGCATCATCTCCAAAATAGCTCTAAAAGTGGGTGGCATATTTCTTGGGGTAGTTGTCTTTCCAGCTAGAGCCTGGGAGTTTTTATCAGCGTTGCTTACTGCATATGGCTCACATTCGCACTTGTTAGTCTTTAACTCCTCAACCTGCTTTATCAGCTGCTCTATATCTGCGCTGAATGCTCTTAAATGAACACAATCTGCTTCAGGCTCCATTTTCAAAATAGGACTTCTCAAATTAAATCCCTTTCTTTTTCTTCAATGACGTTACTTTTCCAAGTAAAACATTTCCAAAACTTGTGAATTCTTGGCCCCTTCCTCAATTTTGGCGACTCTATCATCTAAGGCATCGAATTCTTATTGATCCGCCAAGTTCAGGGTGTTCTGGTTAACAGTTGCCAACTTCTTCCAGAGTTTTCTTATTTCATCCTTATATGAAATCACGTCCTTGTATCTTATACTAAACTATGCTCCCTGTAGTGAGCACTAACTGTTAAAAATTATAGGGCTCTTGATTATTCTTGGATGATAACCCCTAAATTAATTGACTGCACAGGTTCATTATTGTGCACTTCTCTAGAATTGTTTGATAGTAAGATGTATTAATTTGAATAGTTTATTTAACCAAGGTAAGCCAACCAGGACAACATTACCAAAACTCAAAACTAACAAATAAATCCTCACCAAACAAAATGATCAAACTACCCAAAATGAGCGGACAACACACAAAATGCATACACAACCAACCAGGTGGGAAGCGGGATCCATTTATCCCATCATGGCGGAAGGGGAGGGGGATCAGGGGCTCATCCTCGGCCTCTGCTTCACCCCAAAGCAGGGCATGGGCTACAGCTGAGATCAGGAACGTCAGGGCATCAGCGGGATGTTGGGAGAAAATTCCGATGATTGAGGTGGCAGGAAGACAATAGTTGAATATAAGAGATTTGACGTAAATGGCCAAAGCTGCTAAGCTTTCAGGCATTGTCAGGGTGCTTTACAAACGTGGCAATATTGGTGCGGTTAATCTTGGATTTGGGATTCTGCGCTATTACTGCCACGTGCTGGATGACATCATTGGCAGCTTTGTAAGAATCAGTCACCATCTGCTTTTGGATCCTATTATTGGTGGAGGGGATAATGTGAGGTGGGATTTCTCCTGCGAGCATTGCCACTGGTTCTGTGGCAGCTTTGCAGAGAGGATGACAATCTGGCCTAGCCGTTGCTTCAACAGCCATCTGTTGGTCGCCACGGAATGTTTTGGCATTTTGCTGGGGGTGTATAAGCAAGGTGGTTGTGTAGCATCATGGTCAATAAACATAAACTTCTCAAGTTGGATATGTGGTCTTCAATAGTATTCCTGGACTCATCGATTTCAGCCAATAGATCCCAATAATTTTTTGTTGAATTGAATTGGGGAATTGTCATATTTCTGAGTTTTGGTTGGTTTGTTGGTGGATGAATGAGAGCATACTGGGTTCCAATCCAGTGCTTGATTGGATGAAGCGTTTGTGGCACTTGGGCGAGGAGGATGCTGATTAGTGGCTGCAGGTGCAGCTGTAGCAACAGGATTTGGGGGAGGGGGAGGTAGTATCATACCCCATACTGAAGCTGGCGCGGGGTGGGCGGCGGATTGGAAGCTGGCAGATGAAAGAGAAGAGCCATCAGAAGCAGCTAAGGATGGACATCTACATTTCAAATGGTCCAACTTGAAACAGGATGAACACATAGTTCGCCCACCCTTGACGCAGGCCCAGAAAGGATGGTCAGGGGCAGAGGGGATGATGGTGTGAGGGGGAATTTCAAGGCTATTTTATTAGATTCAGGGCTTATTGTGGCATATGCCTGAGGCCCAGCGAGGCGTGTGGCCCCATTTGGGACCATAAATTTCAAGATGGGGTTGAAACCATAGGCTTTCAAACCTTCCATCAGCTCCTGGTGGAGCGCCTCATGGGGAAGGTGGGTGAGCAAACCAGCGAACTAAACCACCAAAGTGGTATCTGCTGGGAGCCAGGTCCAAATTTTGGGGAGAGGGGTACCCTGGAAACCAGGGGCACTGTTGCCACAGTGGCAGCGTCAGCTTCACAGGTGATGCCAAGATCAAAATACCCCTTATAGGGGCGGAAGTCAATAAAACTGGTGAGATGCATCACCACCTGAGCCATTTCGATAATTGGCTTGGTTGTGGTAAGCGAAAAGTTTCCCATAATCGACCTTAAACTGCTAAAACGCATGTTGCTCCAGGGGAGCACCAAGGGCAATGAGGCACCACTTGGGTATAAGTGAGGTGGGCGTTGATATCCTTAAAGGGATGAATCGTCCCAGGGGTATGGTATGACTGGGCAAGCCAGTCCTAACACGTTTTTATGTTGGACGGAAGATGAAAGGGGAAGTTTCTCTGCTGCTTCACACTGGGGTAGTTGGCGGGAATTTCAAGAACATCGGAGCAAAACTACAGCAGGCAATTGAGATTTACTTTTTTCCATAAGATTTTGCTCAGAAAGTTACTTTTTTTTAGTACTAGATGGTCCCAACCCAAGGGGGGATTCATCGATGTTTATTGAATTACGCCTGGGCTCCTAAGAGCCTGAGGCGAGGGAAGGGGAGGAGGAGGCATCGAGAAAGGGAGGGGGTTTGCGCGCCAGAGCCGTACTGCAGTGACAACTGAGCGGGGGAGGGTTGGCGACATAGTGCAGACCTTCAGGGCCATCTCAAAGTATACCTGAAAGTGGGTGATCATGTGTGGAAGGGTCCACACCTGCTGGTCAAAGGCAGCACGAAGGAAGGAGTTATGGATGGTCCAGATGGCTGTGGCATAAGCGAGGACACGGAGGGTTCGGTGGCAACCAGGCAATGTCTGCTCAAACATGAGGTCTTGCACAGGGTGTCCAGACCAGGGCTGATCATGGAGGAGTGCGCGGGCCTTTGGCCAAAATGCGGCGACACCTGGATAGGTGATAAAATGATGGAGGTGGGAGTCAATAGGCTCCACACACTGGGGCAGCTTCGGTGCTGGAAGGTAGGGCCAGTCCGGTCCCCTGTCCTGTATGAACAGTGGAGCACCCTCCATATGGTGTTGGACACCTTTGCTGACAGGATGGGATTGATAGACGTCCTTCCACAATTCCTTAAGGTCAAATCTCACGGAGGGTGGGAGGAGCTCAAGGAGTCTTGGGCGGATGGGAGGACGATCTTGGGGGTTGAGGCGAGTTGTGACAACTTGTCCATTGTGCACAATTGCATGGCGATGGGGGCTGAGGCCAGGGCCTTCCCTTCTGTATGGGAAGGCATGGTGGATCCGCGCGCCTACTCGTTTCAGGGCAAGGAGAGCCTGGTTCCAGTAGGGGGATGAGGATGGTTTTAGGCGATGGCCTGGGTGGTTTGTGAGCCACTCCCCTAATGAGGTCAGAGATGCTCTAGGAAGACCCAGAGCTGCTGACACTGACTGGCGGAGGGCGGGCGCCCATTGGGGCATGGGGGTCGCGTCCCAGCAGACAATCGGCCATAGGAACTTCAGGAAGATTGTGGTGGCGTGGGATCGCGTGTCCAGAAGCCCTAGGCCCCCTTCATTGCAGGGTCAGGCAATGGTTAAGAGGGCCATTGGTAGATGGTTTGAGCCCCAGATCCAACAGCGGAGGAGTACATTGAGCCGCGTATAAAAGGCATCTGTGAATGGGCAGACGTGCGCTAGGAACCAGACTTTGGAGAGGAGGAACACATTGGCTATCAGAGCTCGACCCTGGGGGTGATGTGCCACCGGTTCCAGCTGGCAATCCTGGAGTAAACTGCTGCAAGGAGCAAGTCCTCATTGTCTTTTAGCGCAACTCCTTGTTGGTTGGTAAGAACGCCCAGGTGACGGAAGGTACCGCGCTCAGGTTCAATACCAAATGGTGGGGGGAAGGTGGGGGAGCCGACCTGTACAACTGTTGTCTGGAGGTGTTGACCATGGCGTTGGACGCCTTGGTGTACCTCTCAATGGTCACAGCAGCGAGGGCAACATCCCCAGGGCAGCCAAATGCAATGGCAGTGTCATCTGAAAATGCCATCGTGCGTGTGGGGGCTTTACCTGGGACCAGAATCCCTGTTAGCTTGTCCTGTAAGGAGGCCAAGAGGGGGTCAAGGGTGATGTTAAAAAGGATAGGGCTCAGGGGGTCCCCTTGCCGGAGACCTTGTCCAACTGGTACTGCCACTGTAAAACCCATTGACGCCAGGACTCTGGTGTGGAGCTGGTCATAGAGCGCTGATATCCAGCGCCTAGCTGTGGGTGGGAGATGGAAGCGGGCCAGGGAAGCATCAATATACTTCCAGGCTACCCGATCATATGCTTTCTCCATATCCAGGAGAGCCACAAAGCCATTCACCTTACGAGAGTTAGCAGTGAAAGTCACGTGAAGGTCATTATAGTTGTCCCATAACTGACCTCCCCGTTGCTCAGAAAGTTACATCAAGTGGAAAAAGTTTATTTGATAATAGTATGGAGGCTCTTATCCATAGTTAGATAAAGTAAAGAATTAGGCCCAACGCTTGGCCAGTATTTCCTCTCAAAATACTTAGGATGTCCTTAATAAGTATTCATTCCCCAGTACCGCCTAACTAGATCCATGCTCAGATCCTCATTTACAGTTTCTATCTGGTGACACACAGTTGACAGCAATCCCCAATTCAATCCAGCTTCTCTTCTCTGGATTTCGCTTAGATCCTTACACTTTATCCTAAAGAGTCTTTTAATTAGAGCACACAGAAATAATCTCTTTGAGAAAAAATAGAGCTCAAAAATGGATTATGGTATGATACTTAATTACTGGTATAAGTGTTTTCTATCTAAGTATGAGTATGAGCATATTTTATTTAGTGAATTCTTAGGGGAATATATAGTATGAATTTGGCACCCAACCCTCAGTTGACACTTCCTCGATGAAATGGCAGCCATTGCCACTGAATTACTCATTCTCGTCTCATCAGCAATGGTCTTCCCCATCCTGGATAGGATTCTTTCAATGGACATCCTCAAGACCTGAATAAAAAGAGTTGGAAAACTTGTCTCTAACATTACCCTCTCAATCCCAGCGAACCAACCATATTTGGCAAGCGAACTGCTTAGGTAATGGGACTTATTACCCATTAAGGCAGGTTGCGAACCAACTGATTAATTTGCTAGTTGCAGGTGGCACCACTCACCTCACAACTTGATCCTTAAACTCCCAATTGGTCAGTGATTCCTGACCTATAACAATAAGTACACCTGATAGTTAATCATTGATCAACTATCAGATGCTCCTATTTCGTCAGCAACTCTACCTGGCTAGATCTTAAGCATTCATCCAGATCAATCCCTGATGGATCTGACCCAGGCGATTAACCTAAAATCCCCAAAACATTGTTACTCCAAAAATCAAGGTCAACCAATATCCAATTCACTTCGCTGTAGGGAAATATCCCTAGAGATCCCTTTTAATCTAGTTGGCTGGTAATATGGGCAAAAATTAACACTTGCTTCTATAAAAGCTGAAAAATATGAAATGAGGGGGATCTAACTGGTATGAGGCATGGCCTACCTTTCTGACGATGCAGTACGGCTTAATCCTCTTTGGTCCTAGTTTTTTACATGGTTGCTTGACTGGGATGTTTTCTACATACAGCATCACGTGATCTGCTTCCTTGTACGCTGTTCCAACTCATTTCTTACCATCAGCGTTCTCCTTGTAAGCCTGCATGACCGAATTTAATTTGTGCTCACCCCTTGATATACTTTCTTGTTCATTTTTGCAAATTTACCACCGCTTCCACCTTGCATCCACAATTGGGCTCAATGTTGATAACGGGATTAAAATCATATTTGGTGAAGAAGGGGAAACAACTTATTGATTCATGTTGGGCGCTGTTATGACTAATTGGGCCATGGGAGATGGGAAACCCAATTTGAATGATCTGCGGCGGTGTAACACCGCAAGAACTGTTTGAGGCACTGGTTCACTCAACCTGTCTACCCATCTGATTGGGGGTGATAGGAAGTTAAATGGCAGTGACGGATTTGTAGAGTCTTACACAACTCTTTCATAAAGACAGAGGTAAACTGGGGTCCCTAATCACTACTTATTTCTTGAGGGACCCCATGAAGAGTGAAAACATCAGTAAAAAAAGCCAAACCATCTCAGCCGTGGTGACTGTGATTCTGAAAGAGATAAAGTGGGCGAATTTCATAAAATGGTCCACCACCACTATGATAGTATCATAGCCATCAGAGACAGGTAGTTTCACAATGAAATCCATCAATAGAGAAGTCTAGGGCCCTTCAGCTTTCTGGACTGGTACTAACAACCTCGCTGGAGGCTGACGATTAAGCTTCATTTGGTTGCTGACTAGGCACTCTTTACAATACATGCCTACCTGAGTGGCTAATCACTTCCAATTGTAAGTGCGGCGTATAAGCTCAAGAGTTTTTGCCTTCCCAGGATGACTAACAGTGATTCCTTCATGATGATCCTGAGTGATTTACAGGCGAAGTGGTCCAGCAGGAACCCATAGGCGCCCCTAAAAACTACACCATCTCATACTTTACATGAAAAACATCTGGTGATGTACTCCTTATTCAATGCGCACTTGGCAAGGATCATAATATATTTGGCTGACAAAGGCTGAGAAAGGACTACCTTTCTGAACATAGCATATTCCTCCGCATTATCCAGAGAAGCAAGCGCTGGCCCATTGGACAAGGGAGAGGGAAGTTGAGACACAATCTTACCCGGTGGAATCACCAAGTGGGTTTTATGCACCTCAGCCTCCTTAGGATTGGGAACTAATGCATGGTTGCGGCTCAAAGCATCCGCCAAACCATTCTACTTGCCCTTAGTAAACTTATAAGAAGATGCAAATTGGGCAAGGGTCTCATTCCAGAAGGTTTGCCGTGGGGTTATGACATGAAGTGCGCAGTGATACAGTAAGTCACAGTGATCATACATATGTGGAAGGGTTGGGATGAGCCATGCAAGTGATGACACCAATAGGTCAGCGCCTCAACCACTGCTAATAACTCTTTATCATATACGGCATAAGTTAAATCTGATAGAGACATCTTCCTAGAAAAATATCCCACCAGATGCTCTATCCCATCTTTGCCCACTTGTAATAGGGCCGCCGCTATGGCAAAGTTGGAGGCATCTGAAACAATAATGAACTCTTTATTGGGGTTGTCATGGCAAAGAATGGATGTGGACAGCAAAGTACACTTTACCGCTTATAAGGCATCCTTCAAAGTTGGGGACCACTGGAGTACTTTTGCCCCACTCGCCTTATATAAAGAAGTGCAACTTCAGATATAAATTGATGTGAATCTCCTAAGAAACGTAAACGTCCCAAAAAACTCCTCAATTCCTTAACTGAAGTTGGAGTGGGTCACTCACAAATCGCCTTCTCATTGTCTGTAGTTATCATGTGCCCTTGGTCAAACACGACGTTACCCAGGAAAGTGACCTGGGACTTAAAAGACTCACTATTACTGATTTTCATTGTGAGGTTGGCATCATTAAACTCTCCACCACCTGCTAAAGTTGTACTGCATGGGACTCATTTTTGGGGGAAAATAACAAAAATCATCCATGTAAGCTACTACGCATACCCTTAGCAGGTCCCCCCAAACCCACATCAATATGGCGTTGAAAGATAGTAGGGACATTCTTAAGCCCAAATGGCATGACCTGAAATTGGAAAATCCCCTTTCTGGTAAGGAATGCAGTCAGACATTCCTGGCCCTTATTGATTCAGATCTGATTGAATGCATTTAAGCAACTCTTTTTGGAGAAGAAAACGCCTTCTCCACATAGTGCGCAATCTGTGAGTCCAGTGGCATAGGATATAAGTCTGGTACTGTGACGTTGTTTGATTCCCATAATCTATGCATGGTCATAAGGTACCATTGGCCTTCTGTTAGGATTTTTTCCCATATTCCCAGCTTACTAAATTACCAGAGATAGCTAGGTGATATTTCACTAAAGCGAAGTGAATTGTATATAGGTTGACCCTGAATTTGTGGTAATAATGTTTGGGTGATTTTAGGTTATTTGCCTGGGTCAGATCCACCTTAGATTGATCTGGATGAATGCTTAAGATCTCATCAGGCAAAGTTTCCAACAAAATAGGGGCATCTAATAGTTGATTGATGATTAACTATCAGATGTACCAATTAAGATCAGTTGGGTTTCATCACCAAATGATTGAGAATTTAAGGATAAAGTTGCAAGGCGAGTGATGCCGCCTGCAACTAGCAAATAATCTGTTGGTTCGCAACCTGCCTTAATGGGTAATAAGTCCCATTACCTAAGCAGTTCGCTTGCAAAATATGGCTGGTTCGCTGGGATTGAGAAGAAAATGTTAGGGACACGTTTTCCAACTTTTTCTATTTTAGGTCTTGAGGATGTCCAATGACAGAATCTTAGTCAGAATGGGGAAGACCATAGCTGATAAGATGAGGATGGGTAATTCAGCAGCAATGGCTGCCATTTCATTGAGGAAGTGTCAACTGAGGGTTGGGTTCCAAATTCCTACTATATATTCCCCTAAGAATTCACAAATAAAATATACTCATACTCATACTTAGATATAAAACACGTTTACTAGTAATTAGGTATATAAAATAATCCATTTTAAGTTTTATTTTTTCTCAAGGAGATTATTTCTGTGTGCTCTAATTGGGAGACTCTTTAGGATAAAGAGTAATGATCTGAGCGAAACCTAGAGAAGAAAAGCTAAATTTAATTGTAGATTGCTGTCAACTGTGTGTCATCAGATAGAAACTGTAAATGATGATTTGAGAATAAATTGAGTTAGGCGGTACCAGGGAATGAATACCTATTAAGGACATCCTAAGTATTTTGAGAGGAAATATTGGCCAAGCGTTGGGCCTAATTCTTGCACTTTATCTAACTATGGATAAGAGCCTCCATACTATTATCAAATGAATCCATATAACTAACATACAATGCGGAGAATTTCATGATGATGAACCTGTGAAGTTAATTAATTTAGGGGTCATCAGCCTAAAATAACTAAGAACCCTATAATATTATTTTTGGTGCTCACTACAGGGGTGTAGCTGAGTAGAAGATACTAAGACGTGATGGGGTATAAGGATTAAATAAGAAAACTCTGAACAGATTTGTAACTGTTAACCAGAACGCCCTTAACTCAGTGGATCATCAAAAATTTTCTTCCTTGAAGGAAAGAGTCGCTAAGATTGAGGAAGGGGTCAATAATTACAAGTTTTGGGAATGAGTTTTCTTGGAAAAGTAAAGTAATTGAAGAAAAAAGAAGGGGATTCAATTTGAGAAGTCCTATTTTGAAAACAAAGTGTGAAACGGATCACGTTCATTTAAGAGCATTCAGAGCAGATATAGAGCAGCTAATAAAGCAGGTTGAGGAGTTGAAGACTAACAAGTGCGAATGTGAGCCATATGCAGTGAGCGACGCCAAAGAAAGAACTCCCCAGGCTCTAACTGGAAAGACAACTACCCCAAGAAACATGCCGCCCACTTTTACAGCTACTTCAGAGATGACACCAAATATTACTCCCCAAGTGATCCAAGCAGCAAACCAAGAGAGGTGGCTAGAGTAACTTGGAGGAACTCAAAGCGACACCAAAATTTCTGACTCATTCAAGATAACGCCTCTGCATTTTTCTGATTATTTGTTATAACAATGTAGTGATATGACGATTGTCAAAAGGCATTGATGGTAATATATTGCCTAGATACTGATTGTCAAAACCTAGTGTTGCCCCATCTGAGGGGACAGCTGGTATATTCAGAGGCCAAAGTGGCCATTATGAAGGAATTTGGAAGCCTGACATGCATGACAAAGTGCAAACAAGAATTTATGGGCATTCAATTCCTTAAAGATGAACCCTTATCAAGCTTCGCCAATTGTTTCTACAGATATCTTAAATCTTGGTTGGGGAAAAAGTGCTGGATGCTTTTGATGCCTGGATTGCACTGCAAGCGGCCCTTTGGCCCCACTGTAATTTGTATCAAATTATGTCTTCTGTGTTTGTGACGGAAATTACCACCTCAAAGATGGTAGACAATTTTAAAATCTTGGGAGCTACCTTTGATGCCTTAAATAGAAGTTTCCAATTAAATCCTGTATCAAATTCTAATCCCATGAAGGGGAGTGAGAGCGCTAATGAGATGAATAATCAAACTGTGCTGGGAAATAAGCCCAAAGTCTTTAAATGGATCAATAAGAGGGAGAAAATCTGTTACCAGTGTGGAGGAAAAGGACATTTCGCTGCGCATTGCAAAAAACCTAAAGATCAAATTAACCTGGTCCAAGAAAAAGAGTCTGCAACTGCAAAGGAGTTGGGAAAAGGGCCACAGCTTAGATAGTGAACAGTCTAGAGCTGTGAAAAACTTGATCCTCCTGATATTATGCATGATGAATTGACATCAGTTATCTGTTTGTTGGTGAAGATGTGCAGGATCAGCTGTATCAAATAGTTAATTTGGATGTAACGCGGAGACAAGATCCATGGTGAAGGGGAATGATCCCCGAGAAATCCAAGTTCACTTCAAAAAGTGATGGAATCACTGAGACCATGGATGGACAATTTTCAAGATGATCAATGAGAAGTAATTACTATTCCAAAAGCTATCATAATGAGAGGATACATATAAGCCACTCATAAGGTTGTCAAGTATGGAGGCCTGAGAAAAACGAATGACAATACTTGTTAGTAATACTACTGGGAGTCCATCAACTGCAATGTCGCGGACTATATGGTTTGCTGTGTGGAGTGCCAGTTGCACAAGCCACATAAGAATATGACTGGATACCAACTGGTCTGCCCTGGATTTTCTTGGCATACAGTTTCCATCAACGTTATGGGGCCACTGATAATGACACATGGGGAGTCAAGTACATAATAGTTGCAATCAATCATCTGACAAGATGGGTTGAGAAGAAGGCCCTGGTGAAAGTAGATGCTACCAGTACTGAATAAAGGTTCATCCTAGATCAAGTAGTATACCAACATGGATGCCCGCATGTCCTTCTGAGTGATAATGGGACAAATTTCACATCTCTTGTGATCCCATGATTAAATGAAATAATGAGGATCTGAAGAGTCATGTCTTTACCCTACCAGCTGTAGATGAACGGACTGGTAGAATGAGTTAATGGGATGCTGGCCACGACGCTGAAGAAGCTGGTCACAGGAAGAACTTCCACGTGGGGAACATACCTGAGTTTGGTGACACTTGCTTACAATACAAGTCATCATACAGCAATGGGAAAAACACCATTTGAGTTGCTATATGGAAGGAAGGCCGCGTTGCTGCCGATTTTTATATTTGGTGTCAGAACCAACATCAGGGATGAGTTCTGGGCGGTACCTGAAATAATTGATGAATATCCCGATTGAAATGCAATTGCAAGCATTTAATACACCTTTGAAGAAAAGGATTTGAGCGAAAATGACAGACAATAAGAACCAACAAGCCATATCACTTACTGAATAGGTGAAAGAGTTGCATATTGAGATATAAATAGTTTCAGGAGAAGAAACAAGTTGGATGTGTTGTGGTCAGGTGCATTCAAGATTATTGCCAAGAAGCGATGGACGCCTACACTATCAAGAACCTTTTGTATGGAAAGATAATTAATTGAGCCCCTGCTAAATATTTAAAGCAATGGATCAAGGAAAATAAAGTTAAAAGAGTTCCCAGAGGACCGCTGAATTATTAAGTTGGTTATGTCCTAATGATTTGTTTAGTCCAAAAAAGGACCACTAAACCAAACTAGATGGTTAAGTCTTAAAAATGTAAGACCTCTGAACCATAGAAAACTGTTAGGTCTAAGTATACCTAGGATCCAGTTTGGGGGAATAAAATAGAAAGATAGACCTCTGAACTGAAAAAAGATCAAGTCTCATGGGAAAAAAAGTAAATATAAAAGATTAATAGAAAATAATAAAAAAAGATTATTAAAAAACGCATTGAAAAAACAATAAACTTATATATTGGTTATTGGTTATTGGTTATCCTCAAATTGGGGATAATTCTGCCTATTGCCTATTTAGGGGAGGGTGGATTGATTGCAGTAGGAGTTATAAATCATCAAATTCTATGTGATATCAGACACTAGAGAGGGCTAAACTACTCAAAACCAAGTTTGTTGAGCGGATTCAGATCCCAGAAAGAAAGCAACTAGGGTAAGTGAGGTAGAAATGTTAGAAGATGCCAAACATGATGCTCCAGAGTGGGGAGTGAAGCAACAGTACAAGAAGAGGCAGTTAGTGAATAACCACAGGTAATCCTGATATGGCTTCAGAGACAGAAGATTGGTCTTGAGCGCTTGCCAACGGTCTTTGTCAAGAACACCAGACATATGGGCCAGCATCAAGCAAGGGATACTAGGCGGGGGTTGTTAAATCATGCCCCCTATTAAAGCCATCAGTGGAAGATACCAATGGAACATGCCAGAAACGAAAAATTCATGAAAGGAGTGAATGGCATATTGCAGGCAATGACTAAAAGCTTCTTGGAAGCTGAAGCAGAATGAGCAACGGAAGGCAGAAGAGGCTGGAAGCTTCATGGCCAAACTTTGAAGAACTTGGCTGGCAAAGCGAAAAGCATAGACTGCAACATCTCAATCTAGGATGTTTTCTAGATTGGAAGAGTTCAGAGCTATGGATAAAGCATTAGTGACTTGGTCCCTTAATTCTGCATAGGGGAGTTTGAAATGTACGCTGTTTCTGATGGCTAGTTTGGTGACCAAAACAGCTGTCATGTAATGTTGACCAAGTTGGAAGAGGAACTCCAGAAGAAAGTCAAATTTGGTAAGGAAAAAATGATTGAGAGTGGAGGGCATTGCTTCAGGAGGTTTGACAATGATGGTAGGAGTATCTGCAAATGGAGCCAAATCTAAGATAGCTTCTAAAACTAGCTTAGAAATTGACAACATAGGAAGGATTGGTCATGAGTCATTCAAGACAACCGCTCACCTGGTTCCATTGGGGTTGGTTACCATTTCCAGTAAATCTATGGAAGGACTGGCTACTGGTATTTGACTGGGAGTATGAGTCCTGGAAGGACCATAGAAGAGGTTTCAGCGCGAAGATTGTGTCAGGGAAACAGGAGTTCAGGAGATCGCTGAGGAGAAAGACCAAGGCCAAAGGTGTGCCAACAAGGCCAAGGGACCCAACAAAATAAAGAGACGTCCTAAATGGTCATTATTGTGCTTGCATATAAATCTTTGGAGCAAAACGCACACCAAACTGGCCACAACCATCAGGGACATGAGGCCCTAGGAGCTGGGAAGGGTGGCGAAAAATCTAGGGCAAAAGGCAGAAAAATAGGAGGAAGTAGAGCCATTGGAATAGGTGGCAGAGTAGGAGGAGGGTTCATGTAAAATATTAGGGGCAATCAGAGCGGAAAATGGACTCCAGTCATTGCAGAACTTTGTAGAGGTGTATTTTTTTATTGAAAATAACCAAAATACAGGAAATGTGCCCAAAATCCTATACTTTATTCTAATAATCAGAGCATTTGAGAATAGCAAAGACTTTCTCATCTTGGGACTTAATCTATAGGGGGTTGATCATGAAGATTCTAGTGGTTATTAAAATCTGATATGGGCTGAAAATTTGGCGTCTTCAACAAATTCAAAAAATTTGAATTTTCCAGTTTTTGCAATCTCATATCTTGTGATTTTCTGGGTGTTTAGTTCAAACCAGTCTGTATGATTGCCTCAAATAATCCGTTTTCCTCATCCCTGGCTGGCAAAGCTCTGGAATTTTTGAATTACACTTCCAATGGGGCAGGTTTTCTCTCAAAGTTACTATGTTTTTATTCTTTAAAAAGCGATAAAGTAAAGTAAAAACAGGTTATAATTATATATAATTTTTATTATTGGAAGGATGGGATAATTATAGGTTTTGTAACGGTTTGTTTCTGTTTGATCTAATTAATCATTGAGCGATTAAATATTTTCCCTGATTGGGATAAGTATGATCTTTCTCATTAAACTTGATAATTTATATAGATTACTCTCTCCTTCTAATAGTGCTGGGGGAATTGATGAAGTAGACTTTTCAGAATTAAGAGAATTAAGCAAAAAAGCTGACACTTCCCCCCTCAAGATTTGATTGGAGAGGAGTGTGAATTCTTAAAAATCTGGGATGAATTTGGTTTATCACTATACCAGTATTCACATGAACAATTGAGTATTCTAATCCTTTTCAAAATATAACTTGATATGGACCAGACCAGTTGGATCCTAACTTCTTGGTACATCCCCCAGGCCGAGAGTGATAATACATAACAAAATCTCCAATCTGATACTCAGGTAAGGCAGGTTTATGCTGATTACTTCTTTGGGTCTCCTTCTGAGTAGTTATTTCAATTGATTTCATGGCTTGAGTTTGAAGAATTTTAATTTCATCAGCCAGAATTCTCATAATTAAATCAGAGTTTTCTGGTATGCTTTCTTTGAGTATTTGTCATGTTAACATGACATAATAGTGGGGACCAACCCCAAAGATAAGGCTGGGCGCTTGGAGGCCCAAAAGGCGAAGCTCCAGGACCTCTCAGACCTGAAGCACACCCTAGACCAGCGCTGGGTAAGGGAAAATTATGCCCAGGTTGGTCCTAGTGGGGTGCCAAGTGCCCATCTCTTGACGTCAAGCTAGGTGTTAAAATGAACAATTTACCAAATGAATGTGGATGGTTCAAGTCAGTTAGTTGAGGAGTGGGGTTTAGAAACCTGTTCTATTTTTGAAATAATGCGCTTGGTCAAATCCAACTTCAATCAATCACTTGAGTGAAGTCAGTTTTGGCCTATTCTATCAATTCGGATGGCAGTATCGCCTTATTGGTGAGTCAGTGCTTAGCCCACTGCGGCATCAACCCTATTTCCCTAGTCAAGTTTAAATATGTTTTCCCTGACCAACAGTCCTTATTAGTTGACTTCCCAAATAAATCTATACCCCATTTTAAAGTCATTTTTATTTTATGATATTCAGAACGCTCCTGTGCGCAAACCTCTTCAAGGAGGTCTCACATTCCATTACACTTGCCATTACAAGTACCATTCTGCTCTCCCCTCGTGCACTGTTTGTCCGCCCAGGATCCCTCCAACCTGGGCCGCTGAACCCTGTCCAATATGCGCACCGCGTCGCCCTTATATGTGGTTTTATTATAAAAATTTGCAATTTTATGCCTCAGCAGTTATTGCTCCAGCACCCTCTGCTGGTCTCTAATCCCTCTGGCACTAACGGCTAGTTCCCTGGCGTTGGGCCTGTGCACCAAGCACTGCCACGCTGGGAACTGGAGAGTCATAGACACTCTCCTAACAGTATTGCCAGAATACTAGAAGGGACTGATGAATCTCACCCATATATGCATTTTAAAGGCGAGATCTTGATGATCTGATTATAGCTTGTTTGATAAGCAAATAAGGCACTTGGCAAGTAGAAGTTCAACTGAGAGGGATCAGTAGAAGCCATCTTCCTTAAAATTGAGACTAAAGTTCCATTAACTCGTTTGATGGCTCTATTTGTGAATGGATTGTAAGTAATGACAAATCTTTGGGTAGTAAGTAATAATTTGGATAGTTCCTGTAAGAGTTGAGAGGTAAAATTAGTCCCATTGTCAGACATACAGACTTTGGGACACTCATGTTGGGTGATGATGTGCTGAAAAAGTAACAGCTCAGTAGTCTTATCAGAAGGGTTGAAAATTCCTTGGACTTGTAACAAATGTTTTTTGGGAATAAAAAGTTGTAAAGAAAAATTAATAATTACCTGTAATTTTGGCGGAATAACTAAATTCTTGGGGGAGAAAATAGGCATCCCTTCTTTGATATCTGCCAAAGGAGGGGGTAATTTTACACGCTGGTCTCCAACATGATATTGACTAGAATAAGATCTTTTAGACCCCTCCAGAAGACTAACTGACGTTTGTTATGAGCAGGTTTGGATAAAATTAAAGAAACTCTATACCCAAAAGGGAAAGTGATGAATTGGAATAATTAATACTTCCATCAAAGTCCCACTAAAATTGAGTCCCCAAAATTAGGTCGTAAATTATATTATTGAGGACAACAGCAGGAATTGTAAAAGTTAGCTTCCCAATCTTTAAAAAAAGTGCCAAAAAGGCTACAATTGACCGAGTACTCTGAGGTCCTGAAGTGCCATATTCTCAAAATGGGAAATATTGGTTGGTAACTTGATCTGCTTAATAAATTTTAATGAGACAACATTCACCAGGGATCCAGTGTCAATGATAGCCTTAGCACTGACTTCATTCGCTTGAAAATCAATGCAGATAATGGTACTTTCAAACTGAGAGGATAAAGTCAACAAGGAGGGCAAGAAATAGGAGGAATGTTCATCTTTATTATACTCCACAGGGCCTCAAAGTTCTTGTTGCATACGCATATCATTATTAATGTGGAGAATCTTATTGTGTTTATCCTTTTTCTTTTTCTCATCAGCTTCTTTCTTATAACATGATCCTCATAATGGAAACATTGATGACAATATTTACTTTGGACCGCTATAGTATTCTCAGGCACAGCGTAAACTCTAGGGCAACAAGGTGTCATGGAAACGGCAGAAGAAGTTTAGACCAGCCTGCCAGTTGAGATGTGTGAACACCCAAAAAGCAAACCAGAATGCCAGAGGCATTGCCGACCGTACAACTTGATATGGAGCCAGGAACTGTGATACCACGAAGTGGTGGTGCAACAACAGGGTAAGGAATATCCCAATTACAAACCATACTGAACCCATTCCCAACTCAATGGTTTTAACTGCAGGAGGTGGGATTACTGAGATAGTTTTGATGAGATTCTTGGCTTGAGAGGCCAACTCACTGGGGGCGATAGGGAGATGGATTCTCTCTTTCCATTGCTGTACATAGGGCCATAAGATCCCCATGTATTGTTGTCAGAAATTCATAAGAGCGGTGTTATAATACCAAAAGTGTCAGACTCGCTGGGCCCAATTGGTAATAGAGGGAGCCATGGTGACCAAAAGAATTGGTAAAGTCCACCTGGAGTGCGGGGTGATGGACCACCAGGGAAATGCCATCTGGGATGCGGTCAGAACAGAAAAAAATGATTTTCTAGGAAAAATTTTATTTGGAAAGGAAAGTAAGAAAATTGACCAACAATTTTCTCAGTGCTATGCAACTGATTAAATAGTGATCAATTGGTAGTGACAGGATGGGGTTGGGACCCGCAAATTTGACCTAACTGGTGAATTGTTCAGGATTGGCCGAATTTATTCTTTGGGGACCAACATCACAAAATTTGGTGGCAGGCTAAGTCTCTATCAGTTCGACCTCAAACATCTGAACCAGGGCTTGACTACATTTCTGACAGTTAGCACAATGGCGTTTGGCCTGATGGGCAACGGGAATCCCCCAAGGCCATCCCATATAGGGACAGGTCCATTTGGTTGGGAATGGGTTTGGGATGGCCAACCCGCCCACACTTGGTCATTTAACCATTCGTTTGGTCAACAGCAGCACTTTGGGCGCAACGCCTAAACTATTATCTGAGGGCTTCAAACCCTTGTAGATGGCGCCCAATATTTGTTCAACTGGTTTAGTGTTTGAATTGGAATCATCAGGTGATCCAGCTGATATCTTATTCTTCATGCTTTTACAGCCATTTGAATTTTGGGCATCAGCCAGATTGCCAGCCAAATTTATCTGACCAATTTCAATTTGGTAATCTCAGCACAGATTTCACTAATTCCCCGCAACAGTTCTGCTGAGGTAAGTGTTGGTATTTAGAGTGGGATCCAAAGCAGACGAGCTGTTACCCATCGCTCATCTTCTATGTGAGCAAGACCGCCATGAGTGATGAGAGGTACTGCCACCCTCTTCAGTTGCTTTTTATTCAGGAATGGGAAGATGACCTGATCGAGAGCCAAAGGACATTCCCCAAGACTTATACTAGGTCTTGAAGAATTGTAAACTTGGGGTTTTTCAAAAATTGAGGAGGCAAATCCAACAAGGCCTCCTTGTTGTCTAATATACTTCTGAAATTCTTCTCTACGCTAAGAAGGTAGACCTGCATCTGAGTCCTAGAAGTATAAGCAGACATGACTGCAGTAATTGCATCATTCAAATTTAAATGACCACAAACTACCAAAGTCTGCGCTTCCCAATAGAACTGATGAGCAAAGTCTTTAATAGATTCATTCCAGTGGGGCTATATACCCATAAAAGCCTATTTTTGAGAGGATAAGGTTTTCTCATTCCCAAATTCATTGATTAGCGCTTCTTTAACCTGAGACCAAGTACTGCAAGTCATTAAGTGGGGTACCATGATATCCTGGGCCAATCAATTGAGGCAATTAGGCAGGTAATTGCTTTTTTGGTGATCCGTGGCCTCACTTAGAGCATTCTCATATAGATAGAGGAATGAGATAATGCTTTCTTCCCCAGGAGATTACTTGTCTTTAAATACTGGTTTGAAACTCATTGGAGCATTGGCAGTCAAAACATGTACTCCAGGGTGCATAGATTGAGTAAAAAATAAGAGTTGGAATCAGAAACTTGAGAAGAAAATGGAGGATAAGGGCCAACAGTCTCAGTATTAATTTCATTACTTCATTGATTCAAATCAGCATGCACCACTTTTCATCCAACCAGTGAGATTCTACATAAATTTGCTCCCGCTGTGCATTATACTTAAGTTCCTGCGTTTCAATTTTTACTTAGAGCATCTCGCCTTTTGATTTGTAGGCTTGAAACAGGATGTCTGTGTCCTTCGCCCATTTACCCAGCTTACTCAATTCGTCAAATAGAGACTGAAGTGACAGGAGGGGGCAAGACATTACCCCATCAGGTATTAAGTTACATTCCTTTGCCACTTTGTTAAATTGCTCATGTAAGCGATCCATCATGCTCAATAAAGAGTCAATTTGTTAAAGGGATCCTGATTGACCATTAGCACCTGGGGGCCCCTGAGGTCCATCCGCACCTAGTGGTCTTCAGGGCCCTTCAATCCTGGTAGGTTTATGGGGCTCATCAATGCCATGAGGTCCACGTGGACCTACGCTCCCAGGTAGACCATGAGATCCTTCAACCACAGGAGGACCCATAGCTCCAGAGGTTTTCTCTACTTCAATGACTCAGGATTGGATTCCAGATTACAATTGCTCTAATTGAAAAATACAGTTTTTGATTTCTTTTACAATTAATCAACTATGCTCAGAGAGTTAGGAAATTCCCTCTTTCCACTCTTGCTGAATTTCCTGGACTCACTTAAGGAACTGTAAATCAACAAAGATGGACATCCCATGGTTAAGCTGAAAAGTTGGTGATGTATTTCATTAAGAATAGTCTAATTTAAGATGATGGCATCTTGATTATCTTTTTATAAACTCAGAGGCAGATTTGAAAAACTTGGTAGCATAATTATTTAAGGACTGGAGTCCTTCTAGTAAATTAAGCATCCCTTGATGATGCATTCCCACTACCAATAATAAATGGTATAATGTAGATTGTACAAGCTGATGCAAGTATTGATTGGTGCCAATTCCTGGCAACTAGGAGGTTTGCAACACTTCATGCAAGATAGAGGGTAGAGCATTAGTTTGAGATTGAGTGGAACGAATTCCAGGAATTAAGGCTCCCTCAGGCATTTTACTAATATTTCATAAAACCTCAGGATGGGTTTGAAAGTTTGCTGTAAAGCTTAAATTAGGATTATAAAGATCCAGGTTGGCACGAATTTCCAAAGTGGATGGTACTCTTGAGATTTCATTTCTAGTTGAATGGACCCATCGTAAAATACTGCCTTGCTCATGGTCTTGAGCTTCTTTAGGCGAAAATTGAGAATCCATATTAGTGATAGACGTTTTTTCTAGTGTGTAACTCAGAGTGCCCCCTGTAGTGAGCACCCCTCTGGAAGTTTTGAATTAAACTCCCAATGGGGCAGGTTTTCTCTCAAAGTTACTTTTTTTGGATTCTCCAAAAAGTGATAAATAAAAAAACAGGGTATAATTTTACTTAAAAATTATTGGAAGTGCCAGGAAGTTGATATAACTGGATGATACGCTACCTATATTAGCGGATCAGAGGGGGATTGAGATGAGTCTCAAGATTTACAAAATAGGGAATATGAATTATATTTGAGTGAAATGAGGACATTCGGCAAAATGAGAGTATTTATGCAGAGATTTGATACAAATGAGAGTAATTTGAAAAGGGAAGATGAATAGAAGATTACCAAGCTGAGGATGCATCCAGCTGGGAAACCAAGGTATAAAGGGTCTTATGGAAGATTAAAGGAGGGGGTCTTTTTACAAGGGAAGAAAGAGCGCAGATAAGTCTGCAATTTTTATTAAATAAAGGTCAAAATAAGGGGCAATAGCTCCAAACATATTTAATTTAGTTTTATTATAAGTCGGCGATCCTCGCTTTTCTTTCTCATAACAATCACTTTAGTTACTACGATTTGATTCAAACAGCAAATTTGGATAATCACACACAGGAAAGATGGGCGACTTTAATAACAAAAATAATACAACATGGGCGAGTGTCGCAGCAAGCGGTGCACTTAATGGTGCAACTAAGGGCAAGAAACGCCCTGGAGGGGGACCAGGAACCCAATCTGCAAAGAAATCGCAAACTCAGACACCATTTGGGTTTATGGTATTTACTGTAAAGCATGCGCAATACATGTACATTCAATTCAACCAACCTTTGTCAAAGGTGGAACACGGGATCAGACTCTTCCTTGGGGATGAGTCACCAACCCTGTGGGAGAAAACATATGAGGCACAGCCCTCACTTTTCCCTCACGCGGTGTACGTAGCCACCAACAACATGGGCCACAGCTGGATCAATATTGGTTTTGAAACAGCTGATGAAGCTGATGCCGCAGCAAAAATCTGCATGGAAATTGCCCTTTCTGAGGGCAAAAAAAGTGTGCGCACCGTGCACACCAGATGGAATTAAGCAAAAACTTTGTTCATCTCCTTTGACTCACTCCCCACCAACCTTCCTCATAAGGTAATCGAGGAGGAGCTCCGCAAAGGTCTTGTGGCCTACGGAGAAATCCAACAACTTGAATTACAGCAATTTCGCTTAATGCCCGACCTGTGCACGGGCAAAGCTATCGCTGTAATCATTCCCTTCCCAAAAGTGGAAGAGGATTTATCCAGAATTCCCGCGCAGCAGAATTTCACTTTGCAGATGGGGGCCAGTTGACTGCATTCTGAGTTACACCGGAATGTGCACCACCCATTTGCAACCACTGTGGCTCACTGGGCCACAAGGAACATGCATGCCCTGTAAATGAGGGCTTAATGGAAAATGATTTTTGTGAAGAAGCTATGGATGAAGATAATGAAAACTTCGCCAAAATGACTGATGGCCACCACCCCTTCCGCTGGGGTGAAGATGGACTATACTCCATCATGGACCCAGTTACAAGTAAACAGTGTGAAGCAGCACAAAAATCCCGCAAGAGAGCAGCGGCTGAAGCGGTGGCACACGCGGAATCCGCGATTAACCATGGACAAATTCAGGAGGATATTTCAGATATTTACTGAACCAACTAATCAGAACAATATGCCCAGGTCAAAAATTTTCACAGTAACCAGACTGAGCCACAAAGCGTCATCAGTCATGCACATACTGAGGAACAATGCAACCGCAATTTGGGTGAAAATGCGGTGCACAATGCAACAAAGTTGAACCTCAAAAATATAAAATCCAATCAACAACCTGCATCAAATCAACATGAGACTTGTGCAGGAAAAGTTGATGCAAGTGCAAAAACTGCAATTCCCTTGAATCATTGGGTCAGATCAAGGGAACCAACAATGGCAGTGAAAGAGTTGGAGTACAGACGCGGAGCATGGTCAAAATGAGCCGCGGTGGGATAGGACCAGAGGGTCCTCCCAACCGCTCCTGAGGCGCCACGGGCACCTCAGTGTCAATAGGGACGTTAAATATCGCGGGAGCCAGGGCTCATATGTCCCAAGCCAAAAAGCTGGCATTCCTGCAAAAACCTCTTGTAGACATCTTGGCCATCCAAGAAACCCACTGCCTACAAGGGGAAGAAGAATCCTGGTCAACCAGGGTCGCACCATCACAATCAGTATGGACATCTCACTGTGGGTGATAGTCCAAAACAACAAAAAATTTAAAATTACAAATTCATCATCACACTTGCACGGTCAAGTCCTGGTAGCAACAATCACATGCCAAGATGAAATAATTTCATTAGCATGTATCTACGCACCGTGCACTGCAACCAAGAGAAATTTTTTTGAAAACATTCCTACTCTCATCCTCCCACCAGATACCATCATGTTAGGCGATTTCAACTACTGAGATAACCCCAATACAGATTGATGGCCTAATCCCAGGGGATACCCGCCTGGACACATTGAATTCCACAATGAAGGCATCTCTTGGCTTACAGGATGCTCTTCCACCCAATTCACCAATCCTTCCCCATATGACAAGACCCAACATACGTGAGGGACTGCTCATATCAATGAGTCGTATTGACCACATCCTCACCCCACAATTCCACCACTCAAGAATCTCTAAATTTACAACAAAAAAGATCAATTCTTCTGATCACCAATTAGTTACGGTGCAGTTAGCACCAACCCAATCCCACACACAGGTGTCGCCTTGGAGAAAGCTTCACCCAGAAAATATAAGATTGCCTGAGATATCTGACTAGGTTAAAAAACAAGGTACAAACCCAGAATTCACAGCCCCATTCACTTTGGATCCCATTGGAACATGGGAAAATTTCAAAAAAAGATTTAACAAAACCTGAAATATTGCATCACGCAAGTACACCGCGGACACAGCCACAATCAAGCGTACCTTGGCAGAACTAGACCACCTGGAAATAAATACTCCGAGATCTGGCTATAGCCCTAATTGGGGACGCAAATGGGCAGAAATTTCAGCCTAACTTAACAATCTCATCTTTGAACACCAACACAGAATCAAAGTATTGAACAAAGGTAAGTTCATAAAGGAAGGTGAAACCTGTTTGATATACTTTTTCTACCAATTCCACTCCCGCAGAAACCAGCCCACGTGCACACAGGTCCACAAGACCAACGGCACTGTGGCAACTGACCCTGAGGAGGTCAAGGCGGAAGTACACCGCTATTACACCGAATTATATTGTGATATGCCAACAGATCCACAAAAAATTAAAGATATATTCAAACTGCCAAGATACAAAGTACACCACCAAATTACAATATACTATCTCTTATCACATGGGAGGAGCTTTGGGAAACAATTCGCGGTGCATCACGTAGGAAATGCCCAGGGCCTGATGGGATACCCTAATAATTTTACAAAAAAATTCAACAAATTGCCCTCCTCCTATTGGCGTCTATGAACCAGAGCTTATTAGAAACACGCCTATTACCAGGAGGCCATGAATCCTACGTTATAACCTTGTATAAAAAGGGTGACAAGTTGGACCTGGCCAACTGGCGCCCAATTGCACTCTCCAACACTGACACAAAAATTCTAACAAAAATTCTAGCAGCTAGATTAGGCGCAATTGCATCTGACGTCCTATCACCCAACCAGTTTGGGTTTATACCAGGGCGTTCAATATGGAACAACATTCACCCTGTTGCAAATGTTTGCCAATCCAAAGCAATTGGTGCCCTGGTCTTCTTGGATCAGGAAAAGGCGTATGACCGTGTTAGCTGGCCATACCTAAAAGAATGTCTACATGCCTTCAAACTCCCACCAAGATTCATAAAATGGGCGATGCTCCTAACAGAATCTGCAAACATGGCTGTATGCGGCCCTGGATTCCTAACAAACAAGATTAAACCACACAGAGGGCTCAAACAAGGGGATCCCCTCAGCCCACTACTATGCAATTTCAGCTTTGACCCGCTCCTCCGAGTAACTGACTCACGTCTCATGGGGATAACTGCACAAGGACAACCAACAGTCAAGATACTGGCCTTTGCAGATGACTGCGTAGCAGGTATAGCAAACAATGAAGATGCCTGACAGCTGGAACACACTCTAGAGGAATACTCCAAGGTGAGCAATGCATCGCTCAACAAAAGGAAGACAGAAATCATCCTCTTAGGCAAATACACAAACAATTGGGCCACAACATCAGAACCTCACACCAACACTCGAAGAAAAAACCCAATTATATTACCCTTTGCAACACCTCCCACCACCACTCCTGTCCGACACCTTGGAATCTGGCTAGAATCAGGGGGATATGCTAATGAAACAATGTAAAGCAACCTGTTACAACGGGTATCCAAACGCGTCGCCTCTCTCAAGGGAAGAACCCCAGGATTAACAGGACGAGTTACAGTTGCTAACTCGCTCATCCTCCCAATACTGTGGTACCAGGCCCATGCGATAGCTTTCTCACCTACCTTTATAACCTAAATTCGCGCGCTTATCCAGGGCTGGCTGTAGCCTGGCTCTCACCCTCCTATACGGATGGAAACACTATTTGGCCTACGCTCAAGCGGAGGCATGGGACTAATAGATTATGAGAGCCATGCCAATCACATCCTAGGTTCCTGAATAAAGGAAATCCTTGCTCCAGACCTCCCGCAACAACATTGGTCCAGAGCAGCAAGGACTAACTTTGCACAGGCGCTCAAATTAACCAACCTACATAGTCCACCCAGACTACTTTCATACCTTGCCAAGCACCCTACTGCAACGGGTCCACATGGAACCTCCCCTCATAACATATCCTCCAAACTATCCGCCGTATGGGATGGACCATAGAGAACATGGGTACTATACAGGGAAGGGGACGACCCAGCCCCCAATTCAAATTAAGAAACCCAGAAAACCACCCCCAGAGGGATATGCTCGCAACAACTCCAAGAATAGCTAGGATAGGATACCTAGATATGCTGGACATTCCCTATGATTTAACCACACAGAAAGCAATGTGGAAAATGACACACCACTTACTCCTACAACCAAGGATAAGAGCAAACGCCTGGCGCTGTTTGAGAAGGATCTATAGGACGGTGGACCGCTCCAATTCCCTCCACAAAACATGTGCAGTATGTGGAAGGAAGGGATCCCTACATCACCGCCTAGAAACATGCCCCCCAACCAAAGCTATATGGCAGGAAGTCGCACGCTTGCTCAAGATTCAAAACTAACAGGACTTCTCGATATCAAAGAGTATCTTCGCGCTCCAAATCGAGTCACCAATCCCATCTACCCTCCGCTCCCTAATAATACCCATTGCAATGTGGACAATACACACAATTGCATTAGATGCGTTCAAGGGCACGGTCCCAACCATTAATGGGATTATTAACAGATTCCATGTCCACTTACTAGAGCACTTCCAAGCCTGGCTCTATGGATATATGAGACCAAGACAAAAAGCGCTCATAGAATCATGGTTCCCACTCTGGTTCCTCCACACAGACCCTTTCCTTCACACCTGCTCCATAGAAGGGGAAACCCCCTCGGAGTAGTGCACCAACCCCCATACCTGGCAGTCCCGCTGGCAACAGGGGTAACTTGAGTACCCTGGGGTGCCCAATTTTTATATTTCTTAGTTATTCTCTTAGTTTCACATATATTCGGTAATGTCTGTCCCCTGGTCAGCTTACCTCAGTTAAATAAAATAAGTCGGCGATCCTCATATCATCCAATTTGGTTGCTCAGTGGCTCATACCCTGTGCAAACCCAACTTGGTGAAATTGAGCCCACACGCTGAGAATTAACAGTGGTGCTCACTACAGGGGGCCATTGGTCAGCTGTAGATATTCAAAGCTGTGAAAACAATGATGAGCCCTCATTTGTTACGCCACCATTCTATCAGAGGTATCCTCTTGCGCCTACAAACAGTGGAGATGCAGTTGCACTAGGAGAGGTAATATTGTCAGGAGATGAAAAATCAATATGCGACACTGCAATGGGAATTACAGGATGGGCGATGTAGATGTCATTTGATTAAAGCAGAGCAAGTGATCAATGAGCAATTGGCAGAGTATTCTGGAGCTGGGGGGAACAGTGCAGTCAGTGGCAATTTGGGGGATGAACGCTATGAATCCACTAACGAATATCCTTCAAGTGATGGAATGTATACCCCGCGAGACTCTACTTCCTTTGAGTTTATCACACCGGATTCAAGCTTAACTGGCCGGCGAACCAATATGCCTGGTCCTTGCTGCAGAAGTGTGAAGCAAGGCGAAGCTGTGAAAATTGAAAACTTACCTCCTTTTAGTCATGACAGAAACCTACATATATATTTTAAGTGATTCAAATTTGCTGTGGAAGGAGTTTCTGATCGATGGAAAGAAAAACTATTGCTGTCTGCTCTTGATGTAGACAGCGCCGATCAAGTTACTTGCTACCTCCAAAACAGCTCAGCATCCTATGAAGAAATTAAGGCGATTGTTCTTTGGCTGTTTTGGGGTGCGACCAAGATGGCCCAATGGAAAGCCTATTTTATGACTATACAATTTCACCAAGATGAGACCCTGTCAGATTTTGCTGAATGTTTCTTGGTGGAAGCACATGTACTAATCGGAGCCAACCTTTTGTCTGCTGAGGATGTGGGTATTTTGATGATGGCGGCATTAAACCATTATGGGATCTATTTAACGCTATGTCTCACGTGTTGAACAAAGAGGCAGGAATTATTTGAATTGTAAATACTTTATGCCAACTCTCTGCCACAAACAGCACCCCTAATATAGCCCAGCAACCCTCTGTTATCCCCACACCAGAGACTTCAGAGTATGAACTACAGCAGCTATGCTATCATCTGCCAGAATGTATTCATTCATCATACAGATCTGCGAATCCTTTATGGCCTAGATATGATCTGGTGACTCATTCCTGACCTTAAGAAACATACCGTTAATTATTGCACTGGTCCTTCAGCTGCATGTTATATATAAAAACCCTTTATGAAAACTTGCTTCCAATGCAACCGGAGGGGGCATTATGCAGCAAACTGCCCTAATAAAGCACAATTATCTGCATTACTGACCGTTGAGACCCTGCAGGGAAAAGCTTGAGTAGAGTAGAGACGGGAAGCTCTACCTCCGCTAGGTCTAATCCACTTGTCCCTAAAGAATCCCTCGCTCCTAACTGGTAAGAATCCAAAACTCAATCGGATGAATTACTATACCAACAGCTTCCATTGGGAATCTCTGCTTCCGGTTCCAAATGTATAGATTCACCCTCAAACTCTTTGTTTCGCCAGGAAGCACTGAAGCCATATGCGTGGCAGATCTTGGAACAGACCAGCACAAGTATCAAGGATCCATCAATGGCTGCTACTTCTTTGGTATGAGTCCACAATGCTATTCTGGTGAGAAAAATCATCAATGAGTACCCACAGGTTGGCAAGAGCATCTCCTCTTTCTTAAGTAACAGTAAGCTCTTGGATGTACACGCAATAAACACTGATGGTTCCTCTTACTCAGAATGTACTTATTGTGACATTTTTATTCAAAATACAAAAATCTGGGCTATCATCGATACTGGAGCCCCTGTGAACATAGTCTCTCCCCGGTTGGTAGCTATGCTCCTGCTCAAACCAGATGTGGATCGTCGAGTAGTATATGGAACTGCAGGGACACATAGCACTGTATCCAAAGGTGCATATAGTGCATTGCCCTTATGATTCAGGTCTGTCCAGGCTTTTGCCCCAGCGGTGGTTCTGCCAAACAACAATTATGATATGCTAATTGGTGCAGCATTTATAAAGAAATTTGGTGTTGTGATAGACATGGCGGAGGAAACACTTTACATTTTAGGACAACAAATTCCTGTTTATTTTACCTCATGTGGAATCCCAATGGACTTGTTATGTTCTAGTCAAATTAACCTAGCCTACAGTGATTGAGTAATCCCCATGTGCTATCAATGACTGAAGTGATGGACTATGGTCCTTCTCAACCAGATCTATGAATACAAAGGGATTCTGCTTCGAGCAGCTAGTGATTGGAGTATACCATCTGGACACCAATGCATAGTAGGACTGAGCTCGAAATCAATGTCCTAAAGGGCTTTATGGTAAAATGATGGCTCCTTACCAACACTTTCAGCTTGAGCCACATGTGGCTCCAGGGTTTCTGCTACCTGGGAATGGAGAAGTGAAAGTAAAGCTAGCAAATTTACAAAAAGAGACCATAGCAATCTGGTGGCACCAAGTGGTGGCTTACTTACACTTTTCCCCTATAGAAGAAGTCCGCTATATTCATGATTTTGGCTCCTGGGAAGATCTCCAACTACCAGCTCACTCCTCATTTGGTGTACTAACTGTAGTTCCATGGGAAGCGCTCACAGGACTATTGGCGGATCAGCAAGATAAGGCTATGGCGTTATTTGAAAAGTATTGGGATATTTTTGCAAATGACAATCATGACTTGGGGTGCGCTCAAGGGGTGGTACATCTGATTGTTACGGGGGATAACCCTCTTATTTGTTCACATCCTATTAGATGTTCTAGAGCAGCAGAAGAGATTGTCTCCAATGAAGTGGATAAGCTTATCGAGCAAGGGATGCTAGAGCCATCAAACAGTCTGTGGGCGTCACCTGTGCTCATTGTAAAGGAGAAGGATGGCTCAAATTGGGTGGTTATTGACTATTGTAAACTCAATATTGTCACAAAGAAGGATTCTTACCCTCTTCCATGAATTGATGATGCGTTAGACCAATTGGGTGGGGCGAACTATTTTTCCACCATGGATCTGATCTTGGGGTACTGGCAGATCAAATTGCCACTAATGGAATGGGAGAAATGTGTGATCATCACCTCAAGAGGGTTGTTCCAGCCAACGCGCATGCCACAAGGATTGTGTAACGCTCTGGCTACATTCCAGCGTGCCATGGATATGATTTTAGGTGATTTAAAGCTGTCCTGCATCTTAGTTTACCTTGACAACATCAATGTGTTTTTGCAGACATTCACAGAGCATCTGTCCCACTTGAAGCAAGTGTTTCAGCGCCTCTCTGCCACTAATATCAAAATTAAGCCTCAATTGTGCCATTTTTTAGAGAAATTGGAATACCTCAGTTTTGTTGTGGATTCAAATGGGCTTAAACCACAGCCAGCTAAAGTGGAAGCAATAGGCAAGATGACTCAGTCAGGAAATAAGTGGGGCATTCAGGTATTTCTGAGAATAGTTGGGTATTATAGATGAATCATTCCCAATTTCAGTTGTATTGGGGCACCGCTTTTTGAGCTATTAAAGAAAAACTCTTCTTTCAATTGGATGGAACAATGCCAGAATGCTTTCAATGTATTGCATACCACGTTAGCAAGCGCACCCATTTTGCAATACCTCAATTTTGATAAGCCATTCATAGTAAAAATGGATGCTTCTTTAGAAGCTATTGGGGCAGCATTATCCGAGAAGGATGATGACGGTGTGGAACATCCTGTCACCTTCTGTAGTTGGAGCTTGAGCTGTCATGAATGAAACTACACTGTAACTGAGCGGGGGTGTTTAGCTGTGATCTACGCTTACAAACAATTTTGGCTATATTTGCATGGGGTAAGATTTCAGGTAGTGACGGACCACGCTTCCTTGCGCTGGCTACAGAATCTGCATGAACTGGAAGGATGGCTCGCATGTTGGGCTCTGAAGCTGCAAGCATACAATTTTGAGATTTTACATCAACCTGGGGAAAAACACCAAAATGCGGATTGTCTCTCTAGGCTGCCAACAGTTTCAATCACAGTTGATCTAGCTTGCATAATGTATGAGAAGATGGTGGTAAATAAATACCAGGATGAGCTGCCACATGTGATCAAGGTATTAGACAGACTTAGGGTGGATACCTTTCTACGTGAGGGAGAACTATATAAGCGGATTGGCGACCAAACGCTGAGTTTCCCTAAGCCTTTGGCCTGACCTGCGATAATTATGGATGCTCATCAATCTGTAGGCCACGGAGGATTGCAGAAAACGCTGGAGATTTTGCGACCCCAATACTACTGGGAGAGCATGCATTATGACGTATTGGAAGCAATTAGTTGTTGTCAACAGTGTCAAGTGGAAAAACCATTCCATAAGAGCACCACATATCAGCTGGTCAAACCCCGGTTCTCCTGGCACACCATTTCTATTAATGTAGTAGGACCTCTGCCAACTAGTACCAATTGGTCCAAGTATATTATCGTCGCCATAGATCATCTGACTTGATGGGTGGAGTCCAGGGCCATCAATGAATTTAGCGCGGTCACTACTGCCAAATTGATCATGGAGTGTGTTGTACAGTGACACGGCTGCCCACAATTCATTTTAATGGATAATAGAACCAATTTCACTTCGCCCATTTTGCCAAAGTTGAACAAGCTGATGGCGATCTGTGGGATTTTGACCACCCCATATCATCCAGAATCTAATGGAATGGTGGAGCGGGTTAATGGAACTTTTGGTGAACATCCTTCATAGATTGGTAAATGATCGACCCTCAGAATGGAGCGCCCTCCTACCCATGGCTGTATTTGCATATAATATTAGCTATCATTTGTCTACTGGTAAGAGCCCATACCAACTGCTGTATGGTTGACATCCGGCTCTGCCTGCCTTGTTATATTCGTGTGTAGAGGTCACTGGTGGTGTGAAACCTCAGCGATATCTGAAGAAACTCACGGATACATTGATCAAGTTGCAAATGGAAGCCTACTCCATCAGTTTGTCTAAGAAAATTTGTGACTAGGCAGTCAACCAGAAGCACCAAAGCAGACTTCCATTGTTCACTATGGGGTATTATGTTTTATTCCATGACAAGCATGAATTTGGATGGAAAAATAAGCTCTCCAACATTTGGGTCAGCCCATTCAAGATTATTGAGAAGACTGGCATGGATGTTTACACCATTAAGGAACCCGCTGGGGGTTGGATTATCAACTGAGTCCACGCGAAGTTCCTTTAAGCATATAAACAGTAAGAGCCTATCATCTAGTCAAAGGGGGGGGGTAATGTCAGGAAGTTGATATGGCTGGACAATACACTACCTATATTGGCAGATCAGAGGGGTATTGAGATGAGTCTCTAGATTTACAAAATAGGGAATACAAATTATATTCGAGTGAAATGAGGATATTCAGCAAAATGAGAGTATTTATTCCGAAATTTGATATGAACAAGAGTAATTCAAAAATGGAAGACAAATATAAGATTATCAAGCTGAGGATGCATCCAGCTGGGGAACTGAGGTATAAAGGGTCTTATGGAAGATTAAAGGAGGGGGTCTTTTTTCAAGGGAAGAAAGAGCGCAGATAAGTGCGATTTATATTAAGTAAAGGTCAAAATAAGGGGCGATAGCTCCAAACATATTTTATTTAGCTTTTAATATAAGTCAGCGATCCTCATATCATCCGATTTGGTTGATCAGTGGCTCATACCCTGTGCAAAACCAACTCGGTGAAATTGAGCCCATATGCTGAGAATTAACAGGAAGAATGGAATATTTATAGGCTTTGTAACAGTTCATGGATCTGTTTGATCTAATTAATTGTTGAGCGATTGAATCTTCTATCCCTTGATTGGGCTTGAGACTGATCTTCCTTATTAACCTTGATAAATTTAGATAGATTCATCTCTTTTTTACTCGGTGTAACTTTCCAAGCAATTTACACAAATTAGTAAGAAAGTAAATCTCGATTGCCTGTTGTAGTTTTGCTCCAATGTCTTTGATTTCTCCGCCAGATGCACCAGTGCGGGGCAGCAGCGAAACTCCCTCCACCATTTTCCGTCATGCAGGTAAATGCGCTCAGACTGGCTCACCCAGTCGTTCCAAACCCATGGGATGATTTATTCCTCACAAAGATCTTGACGCCCACCTTGCTTGTACTCAAGTGGTACCTCGCTGCCCCCTGGTGCTCCCCTGGAGCAACACGCGCTATGGACTAAGGGTCAACTATGGGAAACTTTTCTCATACCACGACTAAGCCATTATTGAAATGGCACAGGCAGTGATGACACCGCTGGATTTAGAATTCTGCCCCTATAAGGGGTATTTTGACCTTGGCTTCATGATTGAAGCTGATGCTGCCACTGCAGCAACTGTGCCCCTGGTATTCCAGGGTACACCCCTTTTCACAACTCAGACACAGCCCCCAGCGGACACCACTTTGGTGGTCCAGTTTGCTGGTTTTCCAAGCCACCTCCCCCTGAAGTGCTCCACCAGGAGCTGATGGATGGTTTGGCAGCCTATAGCTCCCAACCCCATCTTACAATTTGTGGTCCCAAATGGGGCCACATGACTCGCTGGGCCTTGGGTGTATGCCACAATTAGCCATGAATTTTAAAAATTGCCATGTTGATTCACCCTTGCGCCGTTATTCCTTCAGCGCCTGACCATCCATTTTGGGCCCACATTGAGGGTGGGCGGATGATCTGTCTATCATGTTTTGAGTTGGACCACTCAAAATGCAAGTGCTCCTCCTTAGCCACTTCTGACAGATTGGACTACTCATCCGCTGACCTCCAATCTACCTCCCACCCCATACAAGTTCTGGCATGGGGTATGATCCTACCTCCCCCTCCCCCAAAGCTTGTTGCTTCAGCTGCACCTGCAGCCACCAATCAGCCTTCTCCTCACCCCAATGCCACACATGATTCCTCCAATCAAGAATCATATTGGACCCCAGTTCAAACCCATGCTTCCTCCAATGAATCAACCAAACCTCAACCATACGCCAATTCCCCAATTCAATTCAACTAGAACCCATGAGTGTTATTGGCTGAAATTGATGAATCAGGTAAGCTCATTGAAGAACCATCTCTGCAAATCAAGCAGTTTGTTAATGCAGAATGGGATGCCAAATACCCCCCTCAACTATATACCCACAGCCAAATTCCAAATCATTTTTAGTACTAGATGGGCCAAATTCCAAATCATTTTGCAGTGATTACCAGCTCGCAGTCAAAGCAGCTGCAACATCAGATTGTCGTCCCCTTCATAAAGCTGTCTCCAAATCAGTGGTGATGCTCACAGGAGGAATTTCACCTCCTATTATCCCTGAAAGTCTTACTCAAAAGAGTAAAATCATAGTGAAGCAATTACACAAAAATGTTAATGATGCTAACCAGAACGTGGAAATTGTAGCATGGAATCCAAAAGCTAAGATTATCTGAACCAATATCACCACATCTGTCAAACTCCCAGACGCTCACATTAAAGCTGAAAAAATCTTTAGCCGAGTATCAGTGCCTTTTTCCTAGCTGGCAATTTCTATGAAATACCAATCATTGGCAATATTGAACCACATGCCGCCGATGCCCTGATGCCCTTACTGTCTGCCTTGACACGTACCCTATTCTGGGAAGAGGAAGCTGCTGCCAAAGATGAGCCCCCTGATCCCCCTCCCCTTCCGCCATGGAGGGATAAGCAGTTTCCACTGTCACCTAGTTGGTTGTTTTGTTCGAAGTGTTTCACTCAATCTGCTCATTTGGGCGTTTTGTCTGAACCAATTAGTTACGTTAGTTGATAGTTTTAATTTTAGTTTTGGTAATGTCCGCCTCCTGTCAGCTTACCTTGAAAAAATATAAAAATTTAGATAGATTACTCTCTCCTTCCGATAAAACTAGGGAATTCATGAAGTAGACTTTTCAGAATCAAGAAAACTTGGCAAAATTCTGACAAAAGATAAAACTCATTTTATGTCAATGACCTTAGATAGGTCATCTGTGACCCTTAGGGGTTCTAGTATCTGCCCCAAAGGCTTGTTGGACTTGGCCTTAAGAGGGCGGGTAATTCAAGGATTTTTGTCACAGCTGTGACATCACCCTCCACTCTTGGACGGGGTTCTACACCACCTGAGGGGACATTGGCCAAGGAAAAAATTTTGTGGGGACTGGGTAGCTTCATGGCAGTTAAAGAGGCATTAATGGAACGTCCTGCGGCATCTGGAGATCTAGAGTGGAAGTCATTAATTAGGTCCTGAGCATTGGTCATGTCCCAATAAGATACCCAGCTGTTCTCTGTCTCATCATATCCTTTCTAGGACACCAAGTATTGTAGGCGGCGTCAGGATAGGCGAGAATCAAGAATGGCATCAATCTCATATTGGTGTTCCCATCCACTATGACAGGATCTGGGTGAGGTGGCATGAGACATTAAAGGGGTCAGGAGGAATTCATGATAGTTGCTGAACACTTTGATTGAGGGGGGTAAGTCAACCTGGTAAGCTGATGGTCCAACTTTCTTGTTGATCTTGAAGGGTACAAAACGCTTAAGACCTAACTTGCGGCAGGGTTGCTTCAGGCGGAGATTCTTAGCGTTGACATGAACAAGTCACCAGGCTTATACTCAGGTCCTTAACGGCCTTTCAATCAGCATATGATTTGTAGATCCTCACAGTATCAACGAGATGGTCTTTCACTCCCTGATGTATGTCCTTGAGCTCTTTAGCGCGCTCATAGGCAGCAATGACGGTGGAATCTTTCTGCGGACTTAGCTTGAAGCTGGGATTGTAAACATAGTTTGCAAAAAAGGTGGAAATGCTTGTAGAGGCATGGGTAAGGTTATCATAAGAAAATTGCGCCAGTGGGAGGTTAGAGGACCAATTGTTCTGTTCAGCATTTGAATTACTACGCAAGAATTGCTCCAAACCTTGGTTCACCCTCTCCATATGTCCATCTGACTGGGGGTATAAGGCTGTGGAGCGGCAGGGGCTGATGCTGAGGATGGAAAGAAGGGCTTCTCAGAACTGAGCGGAAAATTGTGGGCCCTAATCACTGATAATCTATTTTCGGGAGACCATGTAAGAAAAAGATGTGATCTACAAAGAGGCGGGCTTTCTCAACTGAAGTAATGTTGGTGTTGCAGGGGATGAAGTGGGCCATCTTTGTGAAACGGTCCACCACAACCATTACTGCATTATAACCCTGGGACAAAGGAAGTTCCACAATAAAATCGACAGACACTGATGTCCAAGGCCCTCAGCAGCTTGGAGGGGAAAAACAATCCAACACTCTTCAGATGGCTTGTTTTTGACTGGTTGCACGTCAAGCAGGGCTTTGTGAATTTTGCCACATCTGTGGCAACACCTTTCCGACTTTATGAGCGGCGGACCAACTCAAGCGTCTTGTCCTTTCCAGGGTGGGCAGAAGTTGGTGGGTCATGAGCTTCACAGATAATTTCCTCACGCAGGGGTCCAGGAGGTACTCACCACTTGCCTTGATGGAGGATGGCCCCATCCATCAAAAGGTAGCCTTTTCCAGTGATTCTCCATTTCTATGGCAGGCCTGCTTAATCTTATCATAGTCAGCTGACAAAGGTTTGACAACCTAACGCGGGCAGGGGTGTCATCATCCCCTTCCAAAGGTTCCATCATAAGCAGAAAGGGGATTGGACAGTGGGCTCTCCTTCACTTGTTCCAGCTTAATCAACACCTGGGTATTGTGGGCGTCGACTAGTGATGGGTCAGGGGCTAGGGCAGGGTTCCGGGATAGAGCATCAGGTAACATGTTCTGGGTGCCCTTAATGAAGTCATATTGGAAGTCATACATTGGCAGGAGTTCTAACCACTGGGACTGGTGAGGGGATAGCTTCTGGGGGCGCGTTAGTACATCGATGCCTTGTGGTCAGTACGGACAGTAAATGGCCGCTTATACCCATGCAAATGTTGGCGCCAGTGTTATACTGCCTCAACAACTGCAAGGAGTTCCTTATCATATATTGCATAGTTGAGCTGCGCCAGGGTCGTTTTCTTAGAAAAGTAAGCAACGGGCCGTTCCACTCCATCCTCCTCTTTGTAGCAAGGCAGCTCCCACCGCAAAGTTGGAAGCATCAGTGGCGACAATAAAGTGGCGGCTGGGGTCTGCATATACCAACACTGGGCTATAAAATAGTATGGGCTTGACGGTGTGGAATGCAGCGTTGCATTCATTGGTCCAACTAATTATCTTCTTTCCTGAAGCGGTGTAGAGAGTGGTGGCAACTTCTGAGATCTGGGAGTGAATCACTTAAGAAAGTTACATGTCCCAAGAAAGCTGCATAACTCCGTGAAAGATGAGGGGGAAACCTAATCGCGGATAGCTGCTTTCTTATCTGGGACAGTCATGTGACCATGGGAGAAGATAATTTTTCCTAAGAACTCAACCTTAGGTTGGAAGAACTCACACTTGCTAGCCTTAATTGTAAGGTTTTCCTGTGAAAGTCTCTCCCTGACAGACACAAGGTGGCGGGCGTGAGATTCTGCATCTGCGGAAAAGACCAGTATGTCGTCCATGTATGAAATCGCGCAAGTACTAATAAGGTCTCCAAAGACAGCATCAATGAGCCTCTGAAAGCAGGCGGGAGCGTACTTCAAACCAAACGGCATAACCCCGAACTGGTAGATACCTTTCCAAGTATGAAAAGCTGTCAACCACTCCTGACTTACTTTAATGTGGATCTGGTTGAAAGCTTTGAGACAGTCAAGCTTGATGAACACCCTAGCCTTCTCCATGTAGCGGGCAATCTGTTGCTCCATAGGGAGCGGATGGGGGTCAGGCACTGTTACGTTTTTCAGACTGCCATAATCAACACAGGGACGGATTGAGCCTTCAGAATTCTCTACAAACAGGAGGGGTAGCACACAATTGAGGACTTCTCAAAGATTTGACCCTAAGAGAGCATGTCGTCTACCAAAGCATTCAAGGCAGCCTCCTCCCTCAGTGACAAGGGGTAAATTGGAGAGGATATATTGACGAGGTCCGCGGTTAACATAAGTCAAAGTTAAACTGGGTGCTTAGGGATTGGGCGGGCCTTTGTGGGATCAAACAGATCATCATATCCACGGATTTATTCTGGCAGAGTAAGTGTTGGGGTCAGGGCATCAGTAGGTTGAATAGAGGCTAGGCCCACCTTAGGAGAGGGGCCCCACCTTCTGGGGAGCACCATGGCGCTCTCATCTAAGCAAGGGATGGTAACTGTGACTCCACCAAGAAATTGTGCATACATGGTAGAGTCCAGAAGGTTAGTGGCGGTGTCAAATCGGCGCCACCAGCCAACCCCCAAAATAACAGAGTATGTGAGTTTCTTTATTGAAGAGAAGCTCTCAACAAACTAACCATCACCTGCAATGAAAAGAACAGGTACTAACACGCGATAAATTGTAATGGTTTATGATGCACAACACTTTACAAACTGACCAAATACTATGGCAGCTCCTGGGCCTCTGCCAACTCTTGGCGGCTGAAGTTTTAGTTGCACCAGTTTCCATAAAAGCGAGTTCTTGAAAGCTCTTCCCTGCAGAAGAAAAAATAGCCATGAACAAAAAGTAAGCAGTTGATGGTTTATTACCCTCAGAGCCAAAGGAGGACATGGCTCCAAGCCAAGAGGGCGGCGTATAGTGTGGAGTATCCCCTGAAAATATACCCCATATGACTTCACATTGCCATAAAGTTTTCCACGGGACTTAAATGGTGTGGGGTATCTTAATGCTTTATGTTTGGCGGGAGGAAGATCTTTATAACATGAGACTACACCAGTCAGGATAGCCAAGCTTTTGGTGGGGTCAGCCATGGCTAGCTCTTCTTCAATCATCCTCTCATGGATCTCTAATCTTTTCTGGATGGAGTCCGCCACAAGAGGCGAATCTGGAGTGATAGGAAAGGGTTGTTCAACTGGGATGACAGGTTGGACAGAAGGCATAGGTTCCAAAATGGCAATAGTAGGATTGTGGCCTAGAGGAAGTGAATGCTCTGAATCAAATGGGTTAAAATACCTAACCTCTTCTACTTTTGAAGACAAAAGTGAGGATACTCCGTGGAGCATGGCGGTGCAGGGCCACTAGTGAGGGGACCCCCACATATGACGGAGGTTTCAGTCTCACCTTCCAGCGAGCTCACTTCTAGTTCCAAGCGCTACTGGGAGAGTACAGAAGTAGGGCATTATAGAATCAGGTTGTAAGTGTCCAAAACGGCCAGTGTCTCAGCTGGATATGTCACCACTGGATAAGAAACATGTTGTTGCCCCACAGTGATGGAGTTGTCAAGTTCTAGGATCTGAAGTTCAGCGGTACAATAAAGCTTAGTGGCACATAGGCTGATATACAATAGGGATGCAAGGATGGAGCATGTTCCAGATAAGGAGGGGGGAGGGTTATCCCATATGCCAAGGGAAGCACCAGTAAAATCTAGGGACTTGCAAAGAAGGGCCCTTTTCAACTGTTCAAGAGATTCCAACCTTGATGATCGCTCTTGAAAGAGGCACAAGTTTTGAGCTTTAGTTATGTCTCCTTGGGACAAAATTTACAAAGTAGTTATAGTCCTCAAAGTAGAAGGAGATACTCTCGTGGCTTGACATAGATTTTTAACGCTGGGAGAGATTCCAGGAGGGATCTATTATTATCACCCATGGAGAGTAACTATTGGTGAGCTCCCTCTGAAATCTCACGGAGCAGCAGCTGAAGATGGGGGACGTCAGCTAAGTCCATGTCTTGAGACTTCTGGTGGTCCCTAAGACTAAACAACTGTTAAAGATCTTATTTTTAAATTTGGAACACGTGAATAGTGGAGAGAGAGACCGGTAGTGGCAGATACTGCACACTTTATGAACATCTTAAGTGAGGGGAGCCACACAACGCCCTCAGCACATCCTTTGAGGAAGGTAATGACCAAGGCCAGAAGGGATACAAGAGCCAGCCCAGTGGACCGCTTCAACGGGTGACAACTCTGAGAGAATTGGGCTAACTCTAGCCACCCAATAGTAGAAGAAACTCACATAAAAATCCAGGCTTTTCTCAGAAAATGTCAGGAAAACAAGAGCGCAGGATGTCGCTGAGGGGAAGGACCAATGCCAAATGTGTGCCAACAAGGCCAAGTGGCCCAACAAAACGAAGAGACGTCATAAACGTTCAGTATTGTGTTTCCAAGTAAATCTGTGGAACAAAACGCACACCAAACTGGCCACAACCATCAGGGACATGAGGCCCTGGGATCTGGGAAGGGTGGCGAAAAATCTAGAGCAAAAGGAAGTAAAATAGGAGTAAGTAGAGCCATTGGAATAGGTGGCAGAGTAGGATGGGGGTTCATGTAAAATAGTAGGGGCAAACCAGAGCGGAAAATGGACTTCAGCCATCGCAGATCTTCGTAGAGGTGTATTTTTTTATTGAAAATAACCAAAATACAGGAAATATGCCCAAAAACCTATACTTTATTAAAATGATCAGAGTATCTGAGAAAAGCAAAGCCTTTCTCATCTTAGGACTTAATTTATAGTGGGTTGATTCACGAAGATTCTAGTGGTTATTGAAATCTGATATGGGCTGCAAATTCGTCATTCTTCAACAAAATAAAAAAAATGAATTTGGCCAAATTTCGTAACCTCATATCTTGTGATTTTCTGGGTGTTAAGTTCTATTCCCACCTGGGTTTTTGCCTCAAATAAACCGTTTTCCTCAGCCTTGGCTGGCAAACCCCAAAACCCATTTTTTATCAATGACCTTAGATAGGTCATCTGTGACTCTTAGGGGTTCCAGTTTCTGCCCCAAAGGCTTATTTGAACTTGTCTTTAGAAGGGCGGTTAATTACTAAAATATATCACTAGCAGTGACAGATTGACTTATCAGCTGGAAGAGCTGAAAGTCTTTATCAGATAAATATTAAGCAGCTGTTGTCATGAGACTCATAATTTGACATATGAGCTAGACAAGAGGGGTGATGTCAGACTTATATGATAGTTGACATTATGTACTTTGGAATCAATTAAACTCTAATTTCAGAAAAATTAGTCTCAAAATTAATGGAATAAGCTCTCCAGAGAAGTATTAAGAATGTTATGAGCCAAGAGGTTATTATGAGAAAATTTCAGGGCAAACATAAATAAGCATTCTTAATTATACTGTGAAAAAACATAGATGGTAATAATCTCCTGTTGAGGATGAGGAGAAAATCAGGTTATTGAGGATGCTGGACCAAGAATCCTTAATATGAAAGTGGTTCATATGCCCTGATGGGGGGAACTGAATCCTGGAAATAATATTGTCATGAGTAAATTGATCAGCCCGGCACAACAGAAGGTTGTGGTGACTGCACTATGAGTAGGTGGTAGCAAGGTGGAAGAAGAAGAGAGCTGCATGCTGAAGGTTGTCCCAAGAAGCTTTGATTAATGATTGATCATACTCTGCTTGAACAAATGAAGTATTTGACTGAGTGTCCAAAGCAATGTTCTCCTGCCCTGATACTTTTCTCACTAAAAATCTAGGCAAGAGGGGGATGTGCTGGGATTTTTGCCCTTATTCCCTGCTGACTAGATTACCAAGGATTGCTAGGAAAAAATTCCCTAAAGCAAAGTGGATCGGATATTAGTTGAAACTGATTTTGGGGTAATAAGGTTTGAGGGATTTTAGGTTATTCGCCTGGGTCAGATCCATCAGGGATTAATCTAGATGAATGCTTAATATCTCATCAGGCAAAGTTGCTAATGAAATAGGGGCATCTAATAATTGATTGATGATTAACTTTCAGGTGTACTGATTGGTATAGGTCAGGTTTCACTGACCAATTGGGAGTTTAAGGATCAAGTTGTGAGATGAGTGATGCCACCTGCAACTAGCAAATTAATCAGCTGGTTCGCAACCTGCCTTAATGGGTAATAAGTCCCATTACCTAAGAAGGTCATTTGCCAATTATGGTTGGTTCACTGGGATTGAGAGGAAAATGTTGGGCACACGTTTTCCAACTCTTTCCATTTTAGGTCTTGAGGATGTCCAATGACAGAATCTTAGTCAGAATGGGGAAGACCATAGCTGATAAGATGAGGATGGGTAATTCAAAGGCATCAGCTGCCATTTCATTGAGGAGGTGCCAACTGAGGGTTGGGTGCCAAATTCCCACTATAAATTCCCTTAAGAATTCACTAATAAAATATACTCATACTCATACTTAGATGGAAAACACTTTAACTAGTATTAAGTATTATACTATAATCCATTTTTAGTTCTATTCTTTCTCAAGGAAATTATTGCTGTGAGCTTTAATTGGGAGATTCTTTAGGATAAAGAGTAAGGATATGAGCGAAATCCAGAGAGGAGAAGCTGAACTGAATTGGGGAATGCTGCTGACTGTGTGTCATCAGATAGAAACTGTAAATGAGGATCTGAGCATGGATCGAGTAAGTGGTACCAGGAAAAGAATCCCTATTAAGGACATTCTATGTATTTTGAGAGGAAATACTGGCCAAGCGTTGGGCCTAATTCTAGTACTTTATCCAACTATGGATAATAATCTCCATATTGTTATCAAACGAATGCTTTTCACTATCATACAATGCTGAGAATTGCACATTGATAAACCTGTGCAATTAATTAATTTAGGGGTTATCAGATGAGAATAATCAAGAACACTAAAAATATAACTGTAAGCTCACGTTGTTTAAGGGCCACCTACCAGAGACTCTTGAGGCTTATCTTTTGGATGGGATGCCAGAGTAGGAAGTGGAGGAGATAGTAGCCTCCCGTCAGGTAAGAAGGAGACTTGATTATCTTGTATTCTGGAAGGGATTTGACACAGCTGATAATAGTTAGGTTCCAGCGTGGGACTGTATCCATGCTAAGACTTAATTGAAGCATTCCACAAGCGTTTCCCCGAGGCTGCAGGTTCCAAGTCTAAGAAAGCCGTCTCTGCCATGAAGTTGGCCCCTGCTCACAAAAACCTTTCCTTGGTGAATGCCCCCTGGAGGGGGTGGAGTCCATAAAAGAGGTGAGGGTAATCTCATGTTCACATGACTATATTGAAAAGGTCAATTGCCAGGACAAGGCTGGGCGACAAGAGTCCAAGTTGGTTAAGCTTTAGGACCTTCCTGAATTGAGGCACACATTGGACCAACGGTTGGTACAGGATAGGCTTCTAGGTTGGTTAGAGGGAGTTCAACTTTCCCAGCTATTTATAACAGCTTTAGCGTTAAAATGGATGTACAATCACATAAATTATGACAGCTTGATTTGGTTTATTGGTTAATGGGGGCTCGAAACCCATTCAATTTATGAAATTTCAAACTCATGTCAGGCTCAACTTCAATTGATCACTTAAGTTCAGTCAATTTTTAAGTACATTACCCAGTTGGCTGGAAGCGTGCACTTATTGGTGCACCAGTGCTTAGTACCAATTTCTCCAATTGATGATCCCCCAAGTTGGCTTAAATATGCTTGCTCAAGAGCAACCTTTCTTGTTGGTCATCTTCCCTTTAAAAACCCTTTGTTAGTTTAAGTATTTTAATATGTAAAAATGTGAAAACCTGTGTGCGGGCCTTTTTGAGGAGTTATTGTGCAATGTTAGCCATTTTATCAGTGCAAATTTCACCCTCTCATTGGTGCAAAGTTGGTCTGCTTGGGTCCCCTCTAGAATGAAGCTTCCTTACACTCCTGCACAGATCACCACTTGGCTATGGACTCCTCTTTGGGGTCCCCTCAAGCCTTATTGTCTGTATGATTCCTATTATTATACTCCACGCTTAACACCCTCGTCTTATTATTTTTAGCTTAAGCACCCTCTGCGGGGCTATCTTTTCTTTTATAATGACGATTAGTTCCCTTGCGTTGGTCCTGTGCTCCGTGTATCACCACGCTGGGAACTGGAGAGTTATAGACACTCTCCTGACATGGCCGATGGATTGAAAGTAGGATAGTTCTGTGCAATAAGGTTTTGATATATTTACTTAATCAGTGGGTGAGAAATTTTTTGCTCCTTGCTGGACCCCCTCTGACCCTATAAAAGGGGCCATTCTCCGCGGTGTAGGTATTATTAAATTAGAAATGGCCTGGGTTGGAGCCTCCAATGGACTCCCCTGATTCATAGCCACATAGTAGTGCAATTTTACTACCCAAATTTTGTGTTTTTTGCCCAAGAAGTACTCGAAAAAAGTGTTACCCCAATTAGAGGGGTTCCTCCAGGAATTGACCAGGGTATTTTAGACGATCTTTTCATTATTTACCTCTGAGCCACTCGTTTTGATACATCAGACTTGTAATTGCTGACATGGTATGTGCCGTTCTATGGGGGATGAGGAGGAACGAGAATTCAATAAGATGAAGAAAAAGCTCAGTTTGGCGCTTGTCCTCGTCCACTTAGATCCTAAGAAACTTTTTGTTGTTTAGACAGATGCCTCAAATCTTCCATGGGGAAATCTTGTTATAGAAGTGGGAGGACGGGCTAGAGCACCCATTATGCTATTTCATCCAGAAGATGATTCCAGTGGAAACATTTTTATCTGTTATATGACAATGAGCTACTAGCGGTGGTCTCAATTTTGCAGGAGTTTCAGCACCACCTGCTGTATGGCTGACATCTTTTTGTAGTCTGGACGGAACATTGAGCATTGGAGTATTACTGCAAGCCTAGGAAGATGAATCAGCGCCAAGCCTGTTGGCATGTGGAGCTGGTTCAATATGATTTCCATGTAAACTACTGACTGGGTGGCGGTCAACACCTTAGTGGATTTGTTATATGGGACTGAGGATAGCATATGAGAAGACTGAGTTGGAGGACTATAACACAGCTATCATGTTCCAGTAAGACCAGTTTGCCATGTTGGTAAGCAAGTAGAGCAAATTGGGGGAGGAAATCTGGTGGAAGCAAAGGAGGTCAGCATTTGATCATCAGTTGTGGTCTGAAACAGTGGAAGGCAACAGCACAGTCACCATTAGAAGTACAGGAAGAAAACGAATTATTGTACCATGGCTCACGAGTGTGAGTTTTAAATCTGATGCTACAATGGGAGGTGCTACAGGCATCACATAACTACCTGTTGGAGAGGCATCTAGGGTTCAGAAGATGGTCAAATTAGTATGTCAGAAATATTTGTGGGTTGAAATTAGAAAAAATATCATTAAATATGTAGAGGAATGCTTCGTTTGCACTTGATTAAAGCCTTTAAGGAAGCCACCCATGGGTAAGTTAGTACCACTCCAAATGCTTAGTTGGCCAGGGGTTCAGTTAGTGTTGATTCATTATGGGGTTACCCAAGGTCTAAGGAAGGATGCAATAATGGTCTTTGTTGATTGGCTGACTAAATATGCCAATATTTCCTATGTACCTCTAATTTCTTAGCCAAAGACACATCAAAAATTTTCATCAATAAAATATTCACCCAACATGGCCTACTGTGAGATTTTTTCAGATTTCAGACCCCAACACATTAAAAATTCTGGTCAAATTTGCTCAAGAATTTAATAATTCGCCAATGTAGGTCCTCAGTGTATCATCCTAAATATAACGGACAGACGGAAAGGGTAAACCAGATAATAGAGCAATATCTCTGATGAACCATTTTTGGACTGACAAGACAATTAGGTCACTTGGGTCATATTGGTCCAGTTTGCCTATAATAACCACTATCAATCGTTGACAGGGATGACCTCCATTTTTTGTGAACCATGGATTAAATCAAGCGTTGGATTTGGGGTCAAGCGGCGGAGTATGCCATGGGGGGAAAATTATCCCGCAAGATGAAGGTCATTGGAAGTAAGTTACAAGGGAACCTGGAGCACGCCATGTGGTGAAGAAGCGATATGTGGGCTAACAAAGAGCGCTGGATCCGTTGTTAGCTCCAGGAGATTGAGTGTTGGTGGGAGCAAAAAATTAAGCCATAGTGGTGAAGATCAGAAGCTTGGGCTGAAGTTCTTGGGCCTGTATAAGGTGATTTAGGTGATCAATAAGATCACATTTGAATTGTACCTTCCAGAAGGATTAGAGGCCCATCTGGTCATCCATAGTTTACAACTTTGGGAGCTATGAGAGCAAGGACTGGGGTGGCCTGGACTGTTGATCCTGTGAGAGTAGAATGATCAGGAGTATGAGATTGAGCGGATCCTTAACGAGTAATGGGTGAGAGGCCAGTGGCAATTTTTGGTGAAGTAAAGAGGGTATCCGGTGGATGAAACAACCTGGCAGATGTTGGGGAATGTGCACGTTGCCCAGAGAAGATCTAAGAGTTTTTGGTTTCACAGGGGGACGATGTGAGGGATGGGCTCAGCCTGATCTAAAAATCAACCTAACTAATAAAATATTGGATTCTGCCACGAATTTGAAGATTGATTTAGAAAGATTCTGGGATGAAGGAGTAACAGATTGAAAACAGAGTTGTAGGTAAGGATTTGGGGATTAGGAATGAAGGGCTGATTTGGCATACCACATGACCAGTGTCTCAAATCGTCTATTTTATGATTCAATGAGATGCAGAGCTTTTGCGCATGATGATCTGGTCATCTTTCAAAAACTAGGGTTAATGAGCTATTTAAGTAGGGTTTGCTATGCTATAAAAAGGGAAAACAATAACTGGTAATTCAGTTTCGTTTTCTAAGAATAATTATCATTAGAATCAAGAAAATTAAAAAAGCTTGAAAGAATTTCAAAGTTTATCTATCGTTATTATTAAACCAAACTGGAAAAGAGAGCTCAACGAGTGAGCTAGCCCAGGCTTCGGTCTCATTCTCAGCTCTTTTGTGGAGTCAGACGCTGCTACTTGCATGTAGCATTGCTATAACTGTAGTCTGAGAATACATCAAGGCTTCCAGTAATGGCGGACGGGTTTAGGGTGGACTTTCGCCAGATTGTCAGTTATGTGGTCTGTTACATGGCTTGTGCTTCCCAACTCCCTTGTAGCATATTGGTGCGAACCTGCCCATTACAATGGTGGGATCAGTTCAGAGAGAGCCCTTCAAGGCATTGAAGAATTCCTTATCTTTACCAACTGGATTCAAATGCAAAGGTTAATATATATAAGACTATAGTTGGCAAGATTGGACACCACAATTTTCCTGCCATCTGGTCTTACTCCCTTATCTAACACAAACATAGCATTATTTTGAGATTCTTTTTACTAAATTAGGACTAGAAGTTGAGGTGATAGAGCAAGAGAGTGCTTTCCAGCATGTCACCCTGTAGGCCTTCTGGAAATATGATCAATTGAACCTCGAAGGGAAGGTGCAAGCACTTGTAATTTTCAAACTTTTTGAAGCTCTGATATATGGCCCACATTCTGTCACTGAGCCCATTCTTGAAAGTAAGATAAACTATTTCATCTGCACCTTACTGTGATTCAAAGAACATCTAGCGCCTATTATATTTCACACTCTGTTCAAACCCAAATGCAAAAGTGGTATGGGCCTGCTAAATTTTGAATTACATGCCCACCAGATCTGGACAAAGCCATTTCTCCAATTTTACAATCACACATTTGCTGTTCTGCGCTCATGTGGGGTATTAACTATGCCTGGGTCCAAGATATATCCCAGAACCTCTAAAATCACAGCCATTATTGGAGTGGATTCTGCTTCACCCATGATTGCCTTCCCAGCATCACCACCCCCATTATTGGAGGCTATTTAACTGGGCCGTGAGGTTGGTCAGATGATCATTTTCATAGGCGCCACAGGATGAAGATCAAATATGGAAGGATTCAAAATCCCAATTTTCAGCAAAGACCACTGCTGCAACATGGGATGAGCAGAATCATATTGGTATGAATTTTTTAGGGCAAAACAAATCTTTTAAAAAAACTACTAATTGCTGTTTTAGCACACCCCTGAAAGCATCACCAAATCTGTCATCTTGACTACAGACCCTTAATGACTGTGCGGTGGAGGGCCATGACACCAACTACAATCTCAAGGATTTAGTTACAGGCCTCAATTGCAAATTGGTAACCTCTAATCAGCACTCAATCACCTGGAAAATTTTTCAGCTTGAGATAAAAATGGACAGATACTCCAACCTGGGGTACCCTTATGGGAATGCTCAGCGTACACCAAATCTTTGGTTGATATTGCTAAAGCTATTTTGTTTGCAGTATGTTTCAGAAATTTTGTCTATAATGAGGCTTTTGCTATCCAGCAAGCAGCCACAACCAGATTTACATCCCTCTCAAGACTTTTTTTTATGAAGATGCTCAGAATCAACTGATCCAGATTCAAGCCTTTTTATCATTATTAATATGGGGTCCACACTTGGTAAGTGTGGCTAAAAAGTTGAGCCATAAGACCATTATTACAAAGGTATGGTAAGCAATACAATTTAGATAATCTCTATCCGCTTGTGTGGGCCTCTAAATTCTCATGCCTTGTCCCAGATGTTTTAAATATTCACAACTGGCTTTTGCTCCAGTCACTTGGTGAACGTGATGAGACAGTAATTTGTAAATCTTCAATAGCATGAAAGCCTGTCGTTGCTTGAATTATGGCTAGCAATGGTGATCAATAACTAGGAATGGTCAGTAGTGCTACCTATTTAGTGGTATCTGCTCCCCATTATTATTTTATCCTGGCATAAAATCCCTATTTAAGTCTTCTTCTTGCCATTATTTCATTTTTATTTAAAGATTTGATAAAGGTATGGAGTTATTTAAAAGAAGCTGCAGCTACCTACTAGTCTTATCATCAAATCATTGTATATAAGACATCGATGAATCCCCCCTTGGGTTTAAACCATCTAGTACTAAAAAAAATCATTGTATATAAGTTTGTATATTCCATATTCTCTCCTAAAATAAAATAATTATAAGATTTCAAACTTGGTGAAAGTATTTAAAGAATCAGGGGAATCAACATAGTTTGGTTTATAGTATTGACTATAAAAATTTAAATAAAAATCTAAGTATAAGATATAAAAAAAGTATACAAGATGAAAGACAATTATACGTCTGATGTATCAAAAAGAGTGGTTTGGAGGTAAATGATAAAAAGGTCGGCCAAAAGACCCTGGTCAATACCTGGTGGAATCCCTTAGATTGGGGTAACACTTATACCTAATAATCGGGCAGATAAGCAAGTTTGGGTGGTCAGATTTCACCAAATTGTCAGCTAGATATAGGAGTTCATTGGAGGCTCCTCTCCAGGCCACTTCTATTTTAGTACAGCCTTTCCGTGGAGATTGGCCCCTTTATAGGGTCAGAGGGGGCTCAGCAGGGTGAAAATATTTTCCCGCCTTCTGATTGGTCTATTTTTATAAAATCTCTGCCTGATGGGTTCATTTCCCCAGATGTCACTTTCACATCTGCCCTCACATAAAAGCGACGCAAGTATTGACGGATCCAATAGGTCAAATTCCAATATTCCATAATTCAGATGTTACTAAGCAATAAAAACTTTGCGCCTTGACGTTTAAATACTATCCTCAACTTATTATGAGGGTTTTCTCTTGCCACTACTAATAAAAATCTTATAAAAACATTATTTATTTTTTTATATTAAGTAGTAGTATTTTATTATAGTGGTTGATTACCCCTGAATATTATCCCACAGTAGAGAACAACTTCTCCTGCAAATTATTGTTGGAATTTAGGTGGAAAACGCACCTGTGATCATATCCTAAAGCCTAAACTCCAACAAGTGGTGCTCGCTACAGGGGGTAGTAAACCACAAAGCACTGTTAAAATGGAGGGTTTTGGGGTGAATAATCCTCACACCCTCCCCACAGTTTCAAATCCTGGCTGGATGCTTTAGCCCAGCATCTAGCCAGCACTGTCTCAGCTTATAAAAACTGGAACAGCGCATTTTCCTTGCCACTTTGAGGCTCCCCCATTCCCAAACCCCTTTCAGGGACAAGTTTACCCCAGGCAAGGGCAGTATTTTTTTAGTACTAGATGGTCCCAACCTGAGGGGGGGCAGTCAAGGGCAGTATTGCTTCCTTCCTCTTTGTGTATGAATTTGCGATGAAAGGAGCAAATGACCAGTAGAAACTCAAAAATATCCTTCCCTTCTTTTGTTATGGCTCAGGAGATCATGGTTCTCCATATGGCCACACTTACCACTGGGTGGAGGTTAATTAAGCGCTCACTTTGAATTTGGTTCCAAGAAGAGTTTAAAACGGCAAAAAAAGGCATTTATTTCCCTTAGCCTGCAAAAGGAAAGCTTATCTTCTTGTTTGTTGAGCAATTTTATATCAAAGCTCAACCTCTGTTGCTGGCTAAACTGCTCCCTCTAGATAATGCTATTGCAGCTAACATGGCAAGCTTGGCATCTTACCACTCTTTAGCAATGCATATCTCTGCAGTCAAGCACACCTTCCAAACTTTATGGGATATCAAGGAGGGACTTCTAGCAGTGGCTGACTTTCATGAAACTGAACTTCTGCAATGAGCTCCAAAGCGAGAATCAACTTTGACCCTTCCAGCCTCATCTATGGATGTATCCCTCTGGAACCCATTTTCTGCAGAGCTTCAGCGATAAGATACTCCGCACCATGTGAGGATAGCCAAAATATACTGCCAGTTATGGGGCAGCGCTCCCCTCCAGCTTCAGTTTCAAAATCTCAGCTGGTGATTTCAGTTATTACTTTGCCTTGTTCTCCTATTTCCAAGTGGTCCCTAAGATGAATAAAATATCAGCCCCTCCAAGATGCTGTTTCAAATTCCCTAGCCTCAACTCAGGCTGCCCCTAGTGCAAAGCTTACAATCATGGGGCAGCCCAAGTCTGTCACTTCTAAGGCAAAAAAAAAACACTGAACTTCTAACGCCTCCCCAAAAAATTGGTACAGCTCCTATAATCCTTTCAAAAGTCAAAAGGATAGATGAGCGTAAAAAAGCCATCCCCTGTGAGGAGATATAGCCAGTTTCTCAGTCCCTAATTAGTAACTTGTCGAGGTACATTGAAAATCCCTATGATGACAAGTCTGAAGTGGTGGTGAAGATGCAAGCTATTATTCTATGGGCCCTAATGGAAGTGCAGATTCTGGATAGGTTGAGGCTGTAAAGAATTGATATAGCCATGATATTAAGACAAACCTATCTCCAACAGTTGTTGAGGTTTTCAAAAGTGATTGATACTGCTAGTGATGCTGACCAGCTAATTGAGCAGAGATCCATTCCATTCAGCAGGTTCATACCCTCCAATTTTTTAAAGATAAATTCCCTGCGATGGCTCAACGCCCCGCCTAAACTCTCCATTTGAAAAAGGCTCTCGCCCTCCCCCTACTTTTGGTAGCACAATAACTAAGTTGGAGGCTGTCATTAATAAGGTGTGAGTTCTAGCCATCCTTGATATGGGTTCTCCAGTGGACCATCTAGTACTAAAAAAAAAGATATGGGTTCTCCAGTGAACATGGTCTCTTCAAAGTTCATCAACAAAATAAGTTGGCGCCTAACCTGGACTATTTGCAAAAGTTCAGAACTGCGGGGCCCAGCAACCTGCAAGCTATTGGAACCAACTCTTCTCTACCCATACGAATTGAGAAACTCCCACTGTCTGCCCCCGCTGTGGCATTGAACAATAAACACATATGACATACTCATTGGCACTCAATTCATAATTGAGTATGACAGAACTATCAATATAAAACAGGGATTTCTCTCCTTTTTAACTTACAAAGTTCCCTAGTCTTTATAGATGATGAGCCTAAGAAGAAAGATTAAACCTGCATATTCGAGTACCCTTTATCTGCCCTCAACGTTACTTATACCACGTCGGGAAGAAACACAAAATAGCTGCCTAACTCCTTGGATGCTTCAGAGAGCATTCCATTGTATACATCAGAGGAGTTAGAAGTCAAAGCAGGTGAACAAAAGGTAAAAGACACAAAAGTTACTATGAAAATTACCCACAACTGCCTTCTGCACTTAACAAACGTTGATGGAATAAGCCTTTGGAACCTTGGGTGTTGCCAGGTATCATAGACCCTGTCTACCAGCGACCCATTAACCTTCTACTAGTTAATCTCATTAATAAGGACATGGTTGTATTGAAGCATCAGAAGATTGTAAAAGCCCTGCTGATTCCAATTGAGGACATCCAAAAAGTCCACTATATTGAGTCTATGCAACATATGGTACTACCTACTAACCAAATGATATGCGCTTTTCCCAATGTTCAAATTTCTGATGATTTAAGTCCCACTGAGCTTAATAAAGTTAATTCTTTACTGGAGACTTATAGTGACACGTTATCCAAATCCAATACTTACTATGGGCATATGATGGGCTGGAGCAGCATCATTAATGTTGGTGATGCAAGCCTATTCAATTCAAGCCTTATTGGAAATCAATAGTTGAGGAGCTTTAGATGAAAACTGAGCTTAAACAGTTACTGGATGCGGGGCTACTGGTGCCTTCTCAAAGCATTTGGTCATCTCCGCTTTTGCTCATAAAAAAGAAGAATTGTGGGCATTGAGTAGTTATGGACTACTGCAAACTCCTAACTTCACCAAGAAGGACAGCTACCCCATCCCACAAATCGATGACGCTCTGGCCCAACTCTCTGGGTTAAAATTCTTTTTCGCCATGTACTCGTCTAGCGGATACTAGCAGATGTAACTCTCTCCAAAAGAGCAGTAAAAGTGTGCGCTTTTCTGCAGTGATGGTCTTTCCAACCTACCTGGCTACCACAAGGGTTGCGCAATGCGCCCACAACTTTCCAACGATCTATGGACCACATTTTGTAAGATCTGAAGCTTAATTGCATAATTATATCTTAACAATATTACTATCTTCTTCCAAACATTCAATGAGCACTTTTCACACTTAAAGGAAGTTTTTCAACGCCTGCGGGCCTCTCACATTAAGCTGAAACCCTCCAGATGTACAATTTTCCATAAAAATTTTGGATTCCTGGGCCACTCAATCTCCTCATATGGGATCCAGCCTCTCCATGATACGGTTGATGTGATATCCAAAATGCTGGCACCCAAAACCCTCCGTGATATTCAGGTTTTCTTGGCATGATGGGGTACTACAATCATTTCATCACCAAGTTTTCTCAGCTCAGTGAGCCCCTCAAACGCCTTTTAGCTAAGAAAACCCCTTTCCAGTGAGGAGTGGAACAACAGGCTAGTTTTGAAATGCTAAAAACTGCTGCAGCGACGGCCAAACTTATGCATCCTGACTATAGTAAACCATTCATGCTGTTTACGGATGCCTCTGACTACGCTGTTGGAGCTACCTTGGCTCAATTGGATGAGCATAGGGTAGATTATCCCGTATCTACTTCAGTAAGACGCTTTCTAAGGCAGAATGCAATTATAGCGTCACAGAGAAGGAGTGCCCTGCCATCTTGCTCACTGTTAAGTATTACCTCCCTTTCTTATATGGGAGCTCATTTAAAGTTATCACTGACCCTGACTCTCTAAAGTGGCTACAGAATATGAAAGATCCTACTGGACGTTTGGAACTCAGAGCTTTGAAGTCCAGCACTATGATATGATCATTGAGCACTGATCTGGGAAGAGCCACATGAATGTATATGGGTTGACTCGGCTGCCCATCCTTCATTTAGATAATAGTGAAGCAGAGCGGCTACATGACTCCTAAGGACCCCTGACGCTTGGGAAGATGAGGATGAACCTGTCCAGAAGATGCTTGCTTGACATTCCTGTAACACTAAGGTGATTATGGGAAGCTATACAAGAAAGTAGGGGTAAACTGGTTACCCTACCTCAGACCATCTGAGCGATTACCTGTAATTATGGAGTCTCATGCCATCCTAGGTCATAGTGGAGTGCGGAAAACCTATGAGTGGGTAAAAGAACGCTACTACTGGGAAGAAATTATGGAGATTATAATCAAAGTTTTGGATGCCTGTCTGACATGCAAAAAGCAATCCAGCTTCAAAACCAGCTATCAATATCGACCACCACTCCTCAACAGCCTTTCTACACAAAAGTCTTAATGTGGTTGGCCCTCTACCCCAAACTACGGGTGGAGAGCAATATGACTTGGTAGGGATTGATCACTTTACAAAATGGGTCAATGCTGTGGCTCTTCCAGCTTAGATGGGCAAAGCCACTGCCACTTTCCTCCATCAGTATATCTTCTCTCAACATGGTTGCTCCAAGTCTTTCTCTGTGATAATGGTAAAAACGTCAGCTCCTGAGTAATAAGATCCTCGCTACCTCCATGGGCACTCAACTGCTCTTTTCTGCCCCCTATAACCCCTTGACTAATGGTACCATGGAAAGAGATAATGGGACCCTGGTCTCTATACTATGAAAAATGGCCACTTCAGACACCTTTCACTGGGATCTATACTTACCAAGTGTCCTCATGGCCTACCAGATCAGTTACCATCAGATCATTAAGATGTCTCCATTCCATGTGTTGTATGGTCAAGAATCTGGGGTGCCTTGTCATAAAGACAGCAAGTTGATTTTAGTCTGGCCTGCCAGTTTGCGTGTTGAAGCACCCAAATGACAAGTCCAAATGCCAGAGGCACTGCTACTTGAGCGACTATTATGATAACAGGAACAAAGTTCGCCAACGGGTGCCCAAAGGCCATAGATGTGTAAAGGAACTTATTGACAGACCAGGAAAACATGGCCTTGGGGCCCATGGGTTGTTGAAGTAGGTGGGTTGGAATGGGTGGTTTTAATCTAATAATAAGGCTGGTTTAAAAAATTAAGATTTTTTTTTGGAAAAGTAAAAGTGAGAAAATCAACTGAAAATTTCCTCAGTGCAATACAACAATTATATATAGTAGTCAATTTAGGGAAATTTATCAAAGTATGACTTCAAGACCCTCAAATTTTGACCTAACCTGGTGAAGTCTAAAGGGGTAAAAAGATCAAACATAATGGGAATTAACTTCAAAAGAGTTGGCGGGGGGCCAAGTCACTGCCAATTCAGCATCAGAGTCTCAAATTTTGACTTTTGCGTTTTTTTGATGGTTTTAGGAATCCAGCTTATTTATGATTGCTGGTGGTTACACCGCTGGATCCCACAAAGGTTTTAATAAATTAGAAAACAAGCACTACTAAAAAACTTGGGGTTTATGATTTTTTATTGGAAGCGCGGGGAAAGAAAGAAAAACCTTTCACTTGATACCTGACTGATCATTATTTAAAATGTATTGAAGGTCGAGGGGAACCCAATAATAGGTTCAGTTAGCTTAGCCTAAACTGAATTAGAAAATATGGGAAAGCAGTCTATAAAAGCTTGGAATACTTGCTTCATATTGGCTGAATGATGGATGGGGAACTAACAGTTGGCATTATGTACCTGTGAGGTAACAATTAAATAAACTTCAGCCAATCCCCATCATAGGAAATATTCTACCTTGGTGGACCCTGCCACGCCTATAAAAGGGGGTCCCCACATAGGTTCTTGAAGGGATCTGGCTGTAACTGGGGGAGTACCATACAATGGATGCCCCAGATTCCACCGCATGATCAGAGTAATCTGACTGCTTGATTTTGGGTTTATTGCCCATATGCATTCAAAATTGTGTTACAATTTGTGGGGTTCCACTGAGAATTGGCCAGGGTCTCTTGGCTAATATCATCATTAGTATCACTTAAATTGTTTATATTAGTATTGATAACTTGCAAATGGCTAACATTTCCCCTCTTCAGCTGATTTTAACCCAACACATTCTTATTTTGCATCTGGGAGGGCAAATGTCCAACATCACCCCCTTCAAGAATGTTGGGGGGAGAATAGGGCCATAGGAATTGGCTATGTACCCAGTTGATAATAATCCTGGTAGTCAAGGATTTTATGGAATATTCATTGCCTCTTTTTTAGGTGATGGTGAAAGGATCCTCCCAAATTTATCCAAGCTTACCGCTTCATGGAGTGATGTAATTATGGTAATATAATACCATGTCAGACACTTGAGATGTAAGTAGGGTTTGGAGTTCACTAGAAGCCTGCCCTTCTTTTGTCACTGTCTTTGCTAAATTGGTTATAGCTTCAAATTGGAGCTGGATGATGCGCTGAGCCAATCTTATCATGACTTTCTCAGGTTCCTCAACTCTAGAGGAGAAAACATCTTCAGCTAAGAGGGCAGGTATTACTGGTTCCTGCCTATACAAGACATGGAATGGAGACATTTTTTATATCCGGTGATAGCTAATCTGGTATGCTATAAGAGCACTGGGTAGGTATTGATCCCGGTGAAGAGGATCAGAAGAGGCCATTTATTCTTAGAATAGAAACCAAGGTTCCATTTGCTCTTTCCATGGTCCCATTGGTAGAGTAATTATATGGAGCTTAGAAAAGTTGTTGGGCTCCCATGGATGTGGCCAGAATTTTGACTACTCTGGAGGTGAAGTTTTTACCATTGTCACAGAGTAGTACTTGGGGACAGCCGTAATGAGTGAAGATGTTTTGCTGTAAAAAGGTGGCGGTGGCCTTGGCCGTTTAGGCAGGAAGAGCCATGCCTTCCACCCGCTTAGTGAAGTGGTCAATGGCTACTAGGATAAATCTGTTTCCACTAGTAGTCTGAGGAAGGGGACCTACTACATCCAAACTGATTAGTGGAACGGTTTTGAGGGGTAGTTGTTTGATACTGATATCTAGTATTGAAACCTAATTGCTTCTTAAACGTAAGTCAGGCTTCCAAGACATCAACAATGGATTCCATAATTCCATCCCAATAAAACCGATCCTTGATCCACTCATAAGTTTTCTTTGCCCCTACATGACCTAGAGTGGAGTGAGCTTCTAGGATAGCAGATGCGCGTTCCAAGGGCCGAAGGTAAGACAGCTATTTTGCCCCTACCTGCTTATACAACTTTCCATTCTCTACTTTGATGTTACTGGAGTGCCGGGCTAACATTTTCTGTACAGGCTTATCCTCATTCTCCCAGTTCTTGGGGGACATTAAGAGGTTATATAACCTCTTCGCCTCACAATTATCCAAGTGAAGGACTGGTAGCCAAGTCAACCCATCAACATTCATGTGACAGGTACCAGCATAGTATTTAATCTTCATGTCATAAGGCCGGAGCTTTAGAGCCCAGCGAGATAACCAGCCAGTAGGATCTATTTATGTTATGTAGCCATTATAAAGAAGCGTGGTCAGTAACCACAGTGAAGGTGGTTCCATATAGAAAAGGGCGGTAGTGCTTTACAGCTAACAGAACAGCAAGGCACTCCATCTCCATCACACTGTAGTTGTGTTCCGCCTTTGACAGCATCTTAGTAGAACAAGATACAGGATGATCTACACCAGTTTCATCATTTGGTCTAAGATGGCCCTAACGGCATACTCTGAGGTGTCAGTAAACAAGATAAAGGGTTTATTATAATCTGGGTGCCATAGGATAGTGCGTTGTTGCAGCAGTTGCTTCAGCGTCTCAAAAGCGACCTTCTGTTTTGCACCCCACTGAAAAGGAGTGTTCTTTGTCAATAAGTGGTTAGGAGTCTCGCTGAGCTGGGCAAACTTAGGGATGAACTAATGGTAATAACCCGTTATCCCTAGAAATACCTAAATGTCCCTTAAATTTATAAGAGGAGGCATTTTTGAGATCTATTAGACCTTATCTTTGATGGGTTCAACTCCCTTTTGAGAGCTGGAATGGCCAAGGAAATCCATTTTTCTTTGAAAAAAGGTACACTTCTAGGGTTTTAACTTAATATTTAACTCACGTAGCCATTAAAACACCTCCTTCAGGTGATCAAGATGTTCGTTAAAAGTTTTTAAAAATACCACGATGTCATTGAGGTAGACAATGACGCAACTTAACTTCAAGTCCTTCATAATATGGTCTATAGCACGCTGGAAAGTTGCAGGTGCGTTGCATAACCCTTAAGGTAATTGATTGGGTGGGAAGAGACCTTCACTGCAGATGAGGGCACATTTCTTCTGGTCTTCAGGAGAAAGATCCATTTGTTAATAGCCACTAGCCAAGTCCATGGCGGAGAAGAAGTTAAAGCCAGAGAGTTGGGCCAGAGCGTCATCAATGTGGGGGATTTGTTTACTATTCTTCTTTGTGAGGTTATTTAACTTGCAGTAGTCCATGCCTATCCAATGACCTCCTTTTTTCTTTTTAATTAACAAAAGGGGAGAGGACAAAGGGCTTTGTGAGGGAACTACTAACCCGGCGTCTAGTAATTGCTGGAGTTCTGTCCTCATTTTCTGTTCCTCCACCTTTGACTTGCAATAAGGTTCTGACCAAATGGGATGGGCATCACCCACATCAATGGAGTGGCACCAGCCCTTCATGTGGCCATAGTCATTATCTGATTTGGAAAATATTTCTTAAATTCTTCCAATAGAGTGTGAACTTTGTCAAGTTCTTCTGGGGTTAGCTCATCTGAGATATGGACATTGGGTAATGTACATACCAGGTTATCCATTGGCAGGCCCATATCCAACATAGAGCCAATGGAGTGAATTTGCATAATGTCCTCAACAGGGACTAACAAGCCTCTGCCAATCTCCTGGTGTTTTCTTACAACTATGTCCTTAGCGGTGAGGTTACCCAACAGCAGTTTAATAGGCCTCTAGTAAGCTGGGTTGAGAACGCCAAGCAATACCTAATCACCAAGGGGCTAACACCCTCAATAATTACGAGGTGCAACAAACAGTTGTGTGATTTGAAGCGTTATTATTGTTTCAATTACTCATTGTTCACCAGGCTTAATCAAGACATTATCTGCCGCATAGAAGATATTCCTTCCCTAGCATCCACTGAATCAGGCAATTTCTTTGTGTTGCGCCCAGAGGTGGTATAATGTAAATTCATAGCTGATAATGGATATTCAACCAGGAAAAGTATTTGTTCTTGCCGGGCTCTTTATTGGATAAGGCTAAAGGGACTTTGTAGTTGAGTAATGAAAGGAAACCTTGCTTCATGTTGATAATTACCTCATACTTGAGCATAAATTGGGTACCTATGAGCAAATCATAGGCTTTGTTATCCAAAGCCACTGCAGGGGCTGATAAGATAACTTTCTCAATTAGAATGGGAAGAGAAAATATGCCCCAATGGCACGATTATTATTAGGGCCTGCAGTTCCAAACCCTTGATTATACTCCAAGTCAGGCGCCAGCTTTACCTTTTTTATGAGCTTAGTAGAGCTCACATTAACTGGGGAGCCAGTATCCAGGATGGCCATTGCTTGGACCTTGTGAACAACCACTTCAACCTTGGTGAGTGGTCCTCCAAAGATAGGAGACAAGGCCAAGACCTCCTTGAGCAGAAAACTTGAGGTTAATTTATGAGCAGTATCAGGGAATTTATCCAGGATGGATTTCATGGTATGGACCTGCTGAAGAGTTCAAATTAAACCAACTAAGAACTCATCACCATCACTGGAAGTTTTAAAGACTATTGGGAACCCTAGTATTTGGCTGAGGTAAATTTCCTCAGGTATGGTAGTTTTGTCTACTTTTTCAGCGTTCAATCAATCAGGGACCTTTACTTCTGCAGGAGCTCCCAATAATTAGTAGTACGCATCATAATCATCCCCCTCAGATTCGTCCCCCAAGGGTATTCTCAACGACTGGCAAGGCCACAATGGAGGTAGGGGAGATGGCCACAGGAGTTTGGATATCCTTAGGGCGCGCATTTACTAGCTTAGCTGGAGGGGAAGGCACATTGGCTTTAGTGAGCTTGTGTGGGAGTATGGTCTTAACTACCTTACAGGTCTCAGATTTATAGGAGGAAGTGATTTCTTTTTTTAGTCGCACTGTGGAAGCAGGTTTTGCTGATGGGATAGGTACAGGTGTGCTCACCCCTAACTGTTCTACAGGCAAAAACTCCTAAATTGTTAGAATGGAAGGTTCTACCTCAACATCATTTATTTTTGCACAGCAATGAAAATCAGCAACGTCTAACAGAACCTCCTTTATGTCGCAAATGTTTTTGATGTAAAATTTTACTGAAATGATATGCCTGGCTAGAGAGGGTTTAGAAGCTAACCCAATTAACATGGCAGCAATAGCATCATCCAGGGTTAACATGTTAGATATTGACAGCCTTTGAGCAGCGAGGTAAAATTTCTCAGTGAAAGCAGCAGTTGTTTTGTCCTTGTCGCAATTCCAAATATGACTGGACAATAAGCCATAAGTTGATATGGCGAAATGAATGGAATCTGTTGGAATCGAACTTGTAATGGTAATGTATGCGCTTTGAAATAAGGCGATATTGAGATCGTTGGAAAATTGGTCAAATAGGGCAATAAGGCGATGTCAACATTTAACAAAAGAGTTTTGGATCGCCTTGAATCAAGGCAATAAATAATTAAAGAATAATAAGCCAAAACCAATGAAAAGAGGGTGACATGAATAAACTAAGCGGAAGAGTTGGTACCAACAGAGGCCACTGGGATATCAGTGAAATGAGGGGACTGGAGAAGTAGTCTTGGAAAAAGTGAAGAAAGAAGAAAAAGGAAGAGAACAGACTAGGGAAGGATCTGCTAAAAAATATATTTTAATAAAGAAGTGATTGGGAGTTGCTCCTGTGTTTATTATAAAATTAAGTGGTTACAAGAGTATCAAGGAACTGGCAATCATCATATTGAACATTCTAATTGTTCAATGGGGGAAACCCTGTGTAAAAAACCCTTTAGTGGGTACATAATGAATTGCTGAGATTCAACAGTGGTGCTCACTACAGGGGGCCCATTGACCAATAACAAAATTACAAAAATTCAACCATCAGCTATGTCACATCCCAGTTGTTTCAAAATGAAATCTGCACTAAATAATGGCCCTGGGCCCTACAAAAAGTTGAGACTTGTGTTAGATACTGTGCTTGAAAGACAGGATGAGTTGCTTTAGAAGATTATCAGTGACAAGTTGCCACCATTCGATCATGAAGGAAATATTTATGGGTTCTTTCGCCAATTTAAGTTTGTGACTGAGGAATTTTGGATTGACAAAAGGCAAAGCTGTTACTCTCCTCTTTGGATGTTGAAAGTGCTGACCAAGTCATTTGTTACCTCTCAGCTAGTTCCATTTCATACCATTAAGTTAAGGAGATGGTGCTGCAATTGTTCAGCGGAACTGCAAAAATGTCACAGCGGAAAGCTGAATTCTTGACCATTGGGTTTCAGCGAAATGAGACCCTCACCGCATTTGCTGACTGATTTAATATGGAAGCGCATGTGCTGATCATAGTAGGCATTCTATCAGAAGTTGATGTGTGTATAGCTATGGCCTCAGCGGTGAAGCCATACCCTGAGCTTTACAATGTTATAGCTCCACTGTTAGAGACGGATGTACCTCTCCTTAAACTTGTTCAGTTTGTACGTTGATTATCTGAAAATTTTACTCCACCCAATACCAAGAAGATCTGTGCTGTCGCAATTGTTCACCATAACCATGTGAGAAGAGATAACTGGGCAAAAAGAATCCCATCAGGATACTCTTCTCCGTTCAATGGGCGTTCATTGTTTGCTGATCAACATCAACCCAGTTACCAATCTGGGCCTAACTATGCTGACAGGGGGTGGTCATTATACTGTTGGGGGTCTTGTTATGACAATACTTTTCAAAATCATTGACCATTTGTACCAACTTATCCTTAACACGGCCATAGGTCTTATGAAGTTAGTTGTTTTAATTGTGGTCATAATGGACATATGGGATGATGGTGTCCCAAACGACAGATCCCTCCCTTGCAATGAGAGCAGGGCTATCAAGGAAAAGCCTGAGCGGAGTAGAGAAGGGACTCTCTACTTCTGCTACCTTGAACTTACATGTCCCACCTGAGTCTACTGTGTTAAATATAGCGAAGCTTCTCAGTATGATGATACATTCCTTTACCACCCGCTGGTTGGGAAAGTAAATGTGATGCCCCAGCGCATGTTGAAGAAATGGTGGACAAAAACTCACCGGATCAACCAAAGCTTTATGCTTGTCAAATGTTTGACCAAAATCTGTTAGATCAGCTAGAACCGGTCACAGATGCCCTGTCATTAAGGGGGATAGACGTCGCCCTCCCAGTGGACACTATTGTAAACAGATACCCTAAAATTGGTGCGGGTATTATGAGTTTCCTGGGAAAACCTGAATCCTCAATTGTACACAAGGTGAATAACCAGGATGCATCTTACTCTGAATGCACTTACTGTGACATTGTGGTAGCTGAAACTCAAGTATGGGCTATCATTGATACAGGCGCACCTGTTAACATTGTCTCCAATAAATTGGTGGCAAAATTGTCCTTAAAACCTGACATAGACTACCGAGTGGTGTATGAGACGCTGGAGCTGAAACCTTCACTTCTGAGGGAGCATATAGCGCTCTTTCCTTGCGGTTAGGCTCTATTGTTGTGGTGGCTCCAGCAGTGGTATTGCCAAACAGCCACTATGATTTATTGATCGAACTGCATTTATGTGACATTATGGGGCTATAGTTGACATGATGGAAGAGACCCTAGACATTGTGGGACAGCAAATCCCTGTATATTTCTCCTCTAGTAGAGCGCCAAAGAGTTCAGCGCATATGGGATAGATCAACCTTGCCTACAGCGATGGGGTGATTCCAGTGCGCTATCATCAATTAAAAAAGAAAACGCGGGCCCTTCCTCATCAGATATACAAATACCAAGGGTTACCGCTTAGCACAGCTGGAGCTATATCCATTCCCTCTGGACATCAAGTAATAATCAACACTGAGTTAGAGGTGGAAGTGCCAGCGGGGCTCTATGGGGAGATCATTGGGCCTTATCATCAATCACGGCTTGAGCCCCATATGGCTCCCAGCATCATACTACCAGGACATGGGGAGATAAAGGTTCTGTTAGAAAACCTGCAGAATGAACCAATGAAAATCCGCCACCAAACTATAGCGTATCTACATCTGATTCCCATAGATGAGGTCCGTCAGGTTCATGATTTCAGATCATTGGATGAATTTGGACTCACTGCTCAAAACATTGGTCAATGTACTAATGGTGGTACCGCGGAGTAATTTAATGGGATTAACGGATGAACAAAAAGACCAAGCAATAGCTTTATTTCAGAAATATAAGGATTTTTCGCTTTTGATGACCATGATTTAGGATGTGCTCAGGGGGTAATCCATTGATTGGACACCGGTGATCATCCTCCAATAAGGTCTCAGCTGATCTGCCATTCTCAGGCAGCAGAAGATGTGGTTAATGAGGAAATCAACAAGTTATTACAACAAGGGATGCTTGAGCCATCTAAGAGTCCGTGGGCTTCGCCTGTTATGATTGTAAAAAATAAAGATGGCACCAACTGTGTAGTAGTAGACTACCAGAAGCTCAACAGTATTACAAAAAAGTATTTGTATCCCTTGCCTAGAATCAATAATGCTCTGGACCAATTAGGGAGTGATCGCTACTTTTCTGTGATGGACTTAGATATCAGGCTACTGGAAAATCGAGTTACCCTTGGCGGAACAGGAAAAATATGCTGTGATCACCTCTAAAGGCCTTTTTCAACCAACATGGATGCCTCAAGGACTGTTCAACGCTCCAGCTACTTTTCAGCGTGCCATGGACACTATTCTTGGTGACATGAAGCTGTCATGCATCCTAGTATACCTTGATGATATTAACAGTTTCTCTTGAACCTTTTCGGAGCACCTCAAACACCTCAAAACAGTATTCCGCCAGCTGGCTGAGGAAAACTTTAAAATTAAACCTCAAAAGTGTAACCTCTTCAAAGATCAGCTGAAATACCTGGGGTTTGTGGTAAACTCAACTGGGATCCAGCCACATCCAGCTAAGGTGGAGGCCATCAGCCAAATGACTACTCCCAATAGTAAGCGCAACATACAGGTATTTCTGGGAATGTTCAGTTACTACCAATGTTTTATCCCTAATTTTAGCTGTATTGGGGGGCCGCTATTTGAGTTGTTAAAGAAGGACGCTGTGTTTAAATGGATGGAACATCGTCAATCCACTTTTGACGCACTTTATACGGTGTTGAGCAGTGCACTGGTGTTGCAATATCCAAACTTTGACTGGGAATTTATTGTTCAGACAGATGCGTCCCTTTCCGCTGTTGGGGCAGTCCTGTCTCAGAAGGATGATGAAGGGGAGGAGCACCCCGTGGCATATTGCAGTCATAGCTTGAGTTGCCATGAATGAACTATATAGTGACCAAGTGAGAGTGCTTAGTGGTGATTTATGCATATCGCATTTCCAAGTCTACTTGCATGGAGTAAAGTTTAAGGTTGTCATTGATCATGCATCATTGCGCTGGTTGCAAAACTTGAAAGAGCCTGAGGGGCGTCTATCTCAATGGGCTCTTAAGCTGCAAGCTTACAACTTTGAGATTTTACATTGACTGGGAGCCAAACACAAAAATGCTGATTGTTTATTGAGATTACCAACAATTGCAGTTATGGCAGATTTAAGCAATATCATGTTTGACAAAATGCTCAGCGGAAAATATGAAGATGAACCGCCTCAAGTAATCAAGTGTCTAGACGAACTCAGGACCAATACGTTCCTAAGAAATGGGGAATTGTATAAGCATATAGGTGGCGTTACCATGAATATACCAAGGCCTTCTACCCGCTCAAATATTATTATGAGTGCACATCAAGCAGTTGGCCATGGTGGAGTCTGGAAAACACTTGAATTAAGACCGAGGTATTATTGGGAAAGCATGCAATATGACGTGCTTGAGACCCTGTCTTGCTTCCACCAGTGCCAGGTGAAGAAGCCGTTCCACCAGAAGACTTCATACTAGTTGGTAAAGCCTCGCTTTACTTGGCACACTATCTCTATTGATGTTGTGGGCCCACTGCCAACTGGAGCAAATCGGTCTAAGTATATCCTTGTGACAATTGACCACTTGACGAGGTGGGTGGAGTCACGAGCCATCCAGGATCTAGGGGCAGTAACTGTGGCTAAGTTTATAATGGAATGTATCATACAGCATCATGGCTGCCCACAGTTTATCCTTACTGACAATGGAACCAACTTCACCTCCCACATCTTACCCAAGCTCAACAAATTAATGGCCATCCGTGGGGTCATAACAACCCTGTATCACCCTGAGTCCAACGGAATGGTTGAGAGAGTTAATGGGACTCTGGTGAATATACTCTAGAAATTGGTTATAGATAGACCCTCCGACTGGAGTACCCTTCTTTCTACCGCGGTATCTGCCTACAATATTAGCTACCATTCAGCCAAAGGAAAAAGCCCCTTTCAATTGCTTTATGGGCGGCTCTGCTCTGCCTGCGCTGCTATATGCCTGTATAGAGGACACCTGCAGAGTGGATCTGCAGCGATATTTAACCACCCTTACAAACATGCTGATAAAGTTACAAACTGAAGCGTACTTGTTCAGCCTTGCCAAGAAAATCAAAACCCAGGCTATGGACCAAGTATGGCGGAGTAGCCTAATGCAGTTTAAAGATGGGGATCTGGTGTTATTTCACAATCAGCATGGTTTTGGCCAGAAGCACAAACTTGCCAGTATATGGATTGGTCCATTTGAAGTCATTAAGAAAACTGGGGTCAATGCATATACTATTAAGGACCCCAGTAGTGGTTGAATCATCAACTTAGTGCATGCAAAATTCCTCTGAGCATATAAGCAATAGGAGCCTCATCATCCAGTCAAGGAGGGGGTAATGTCACGATTCCAATATTACTGGATGATAAGCCCCTAAGTCGATATGGCAAAATGAATGGAATCTGTTAGAATCAAACTTGTAACAGTAATGTAAGTGCTTTAAAATAAGGTGATATCAAGATCGTTGGGAAATTGGTCAAATAGGGCAATAAGGCGATGTCAACATTTGACAAAAGAGTTTTGGATCACCTTAAATCAAGGCAATAAATAATTAAAAAAAATAAGCTGAAACTGATAAAAAAGATGGCGATATGAATAAACTAAGAAGAAGAGTTGGTACCAATGGAGGCCGCTAGGATATCAAAGAAATGAGGGGACTGGAGAAGTAGTCTTGGAAAAAGTGAAGAAAGAAGAAAAAGGAAGAGAGCAGACTAGGGAAGGATCCGCTAAAAGATATATTTTAATAAAGGAGTGATTGGGAGTTGCTCCCATGTTTATTTATAAAATTAAGTGGTTACAAAAGTATCAAGGAACTGGCTGATCATCATTTGGCCGTTCTAATTGTTCAATGGGGGAAACCCTGTGTAAAAAACCCTTTAGCGGGTACATACTAAATCGCCGAGTTTCAACAGACCTCATACATGCTTAGGTGCTTAAAGGCCTGTTTATCCCTGTTAAGACTCTTCTTTGAACCAAATTCAGCTAAGAGAACCTCTTATACCTCTGCTCAGGTATGCAGATTGTCTAGGCATGGGACTATCATTTCTTGTGCTAGACGTCTCAAGCAAGGGAGGATGTTCTTAATCTTTTGCTTGTCTGATGAGCCTTGCATTACAGATTCACAGACATATAAAAATAAGGCTATGCTCCCTTCACCGGGGGTGAACTTTTCCTTAAAGGGGAGTTTGCAAGGGCGCTGCTTAAGCTCTTTAAGACGGAATAAAGCGCTTGCTAGTTGCTTTTAAAGAGCAACTATTTTAGTGTACAGGATTCCCCTGTATTGAGCAACATTTTTTAGAAATCCAGCTTGTTTCTGCTCACTGGTGCTTATGCCGCTGTTTCCCACAAAGAGTTTAATCAAATTAAAAAAGAAGCACTACTAAAAAGTTGGGGTTTATGATTTTTATTAGCAGCGTGGGTAAAGAAAGGAAAAAATCCCCCTTGATACACAACTGATCAGTATGTAAACTGTATCAAAGGTCAAGGGTAAAATTAATAATAGGTTCAGAATAGCTTAGACTAATCTAAATTAGGAAATATGGGAAAGCAGCCTATAGTAGCTCAAGTATACTCACTTCACTTTAGCTGAATGACAGATGGGGAATTAATGGTTTCATTATGTATCTGTGAGGTATTGATTTAATGAACTTCGACCCAATCCCCATCAGAGAAAATTATTTTACCTTGAGGGACCCCTGCCAAGCCTATAAAAGGGGGTCCCCGCGTAGGTGCTTGAAGGGACCTGTTTGTGACTGGGGAGTACCATACAATGGATGCCCCAGGGTCCACTACATGGTCGAAGTTATCTGACTGGTCAATTTTCAGTTTATTGCCCATATGCATTCAAAATAGTGTTACCCAATTTGTGGGGTTCCACCAAGAATCAGCCAGGGTTTTTTGGCCGATATCAACATTAGTATCACTTAAATTAATAATATTAGTATCAATAACTTGCAAATGGCCAACATTTCCCCTCTTAGACTGATTTTGACCCAACACATTCTTAATTTGCAGCTGGGAGGTCAGATGTCCAACAATGGTTAACATAATGGCATCTCAACTGATGAGCAACGGGAACAACACTGGAGCCACCCATATAGGGGAGGTCCCAAGAAGTCAGGAACAGGTTCAGGATACCCAACCTACCTGTACCCAGTTGCTTAATGTCCGTTTGGCCAAGTGGGATTCCTTGAACAACAATTTTAATATGAGAGGGGAGGTTTCAGAGCTGGAAACGACTTTCAATGATGGCCTGAAGTCCTTATCAAATTTCACTGCAGATCTGACATAAAGCATTCTTGACTTAATAGGTACAAGCCTTCTGGAAGTTGTTTCCAGATTTTTGGAGGAAGATTTTGAATAGAACCGCATCATTTATCAGTGGCTCAATGCCACTGGCAAGTGTGACTGAGTATTTGACCCCCAAAACTCCATTACCTGAATGTGCACGCCCATTGGGTCTTGTTTCCATGGGAGTTGGTATCTCAGATATTTCAGCACAAATTTCTTCAATTTGCTAAACTATCTTAGCATAATAAATTGTGGGAACCGGCGAGGGAATTTTCTAGAGGAATGGCTGTCATCCTGAGCTCATCTACCATGTTAATTATTGTCATATATGCTTGATTCCGCCAAGTTGGTTTGCACAGGGTATTAGCCACTGAGCAACCAAATCAGATGATATGAAGATCGCCAACTTTGATAAAACTTGATAAACTATTTATGGAGCAATCGCCCCTTATTTTGACCTTTATTATTTTATACTAATTGCAGACTTATCTGAAACCACCTAATCACAGGAAAATACCTCCCCTTCAATCCTCCATGTGACTCTTTATATCTCAGTTCCCCAGGCTGGATGCATCCTCAGCTTGGTAGTCTTCTATTCGTCTTCCCTTTTCTAGAAGCTCTCATTTATATTGAATCTCAGCGTAATTCCCCTTGATTTGCTGAATGGTCGACATTTTGATCGATTATTATTCATATACCTTTTCTGTCAATCTTGAGTCTCAACTCAATTCCCCCTCTGATCCGCTGGTATGGGTAGCATATCATCCAGTCATATCAACTTCCTGACATTACCCCCTCCCTTTGACTGGATGATAGGCTCTTACTGTTTATATGCACAAAGGAACTTCATGTGAACTCAGTTGATAATCTGACCTCCCCCCCCGCAGGTTCCTTGATATTGTAGACATCCATTCCAGTCTTCTTGATTATTTTAAACAGCCCGGCCCAGATGTTGAAGAGCTTGTTTTTCCGCCAAAATCCGTGCTGGTCGTAGAATAAAACATGGTCCCCTACAGTGAACAGCAGAAGTCCGCTCCATCTCTTCTGATTGGCTGCCTTATCACGAATCTTCTTGGAAAAACTGGTATAGTAAGCTTCCATTTGCATCTTGATCAATGTATCTGTAAGAGTCTTAAAATATTGTTGAGGGTCCACACCACCAGTGTCCTCTACACACAAGTAAAGCAAAGTGGGAAGATCCAGATGTCGACCATACAGCAGTTGGAAAGGGCTCTTACCAGTGGACAAATAATGGCTGATATTATATTTGAACACAGCTGTAGGTAGAAGGGCATTCCATTCTGAAGGTAATCCTTTACCAATTTACGGAGTATGTTCACTAGGGTTCTGTTGACCTGCTCCACCATTCCATTTGATTCTGGATGATAGGGGGTAGTCAAAACCCCGCAGATCGCCATCAACTCGTTCAACTTTGGCAGGATGTGCAAAGTGAAATTGGTTCTGTTGTCTGTTAGAATGAACTGCGGGAAGCCATGTCACTGTATAACACATTTCATAATAAACTTGGCGGTGTTGACCACGCCCAAGTCATTAATGGCCCTGGCCTCCACCCATCAAGTCAAATGATCAATGACAATGATTATATACTTGGATCAATTGGTGCTAGTTGGCAGAGGTCCTATTACATCAATGGAAACGGTGTTCCAGGTAAACTGGGGCTTAACCAGCTGGTATGTGGTCTTTTTGTGGAATGGCTTTTCCATTTGACATTGATGGCAACAACAGGCCATTTCCAATAAGTCATAATGCATGCTCTCCCAGTAGTAACGGGGTCACAAAAACTCCAGCGTTTTCTGCAATCCTACATGTCCTACAGCCCGATGAGCATCCATAATAATTGCAGGTCTAGCCAAAGGTTTATAGAAACTCAGCGTCGAGTCTCTGATCTGCTTATATAGTTTCCCTTATGTAGAAAAGTATCCTCCCTGAGCCCGTCTAATACCTTGATCAGCTGTTGCAGCTCATCCTGGTATTTGTTCGTCACCATCTTCTCATACATTATGTTGGCTAAATCTTCCCGTAATAACAACTGTTGGCAGCCAGGAAATACAATCCGCAAGTTGATGTTTTGCTGCCATATGGTGTATAATCTCCAAATCATACGCCTGGAGCTTCAGTGCCCAATGTGCGAGCCATCCTTCCTGTTCATGCAAATTCTGCAGCCAGCGCAAGGAAGCTTGATCTGTCACTACTTGGAATCTTACCCCATGTAGATATACCTGAAACTGTTTGTAAGCGTAGATCACCACTAAACACTCCCACTCGGTCATGAATAGTTTTGTTTGTGACAGTTCAAGCTTTGGCTACAAAATGTGACAGGATGCTCCACGCCGTCATCGTCCTTCTGTGATAATACTGCCCCTATAGCGGAGAGGGATGCATCTATTTGAACTATGAACTCTTTGTCAAAGTTGGGATATTGCAAAATGGGTGCACTTGCTAACGTGGTTCACAACACATTGAAAGCATTCTGGCATCATTCTGTCCAATTGAAAGAAGCATTTTTCTTTAATAACTCGAAAAGTAGAGCCCTGATGCAACTGAAATTGGGATGAACATCAGCAGTACCCGACCATCTCCAGAAACACTTGAATGTCCCGCTTATTACCTGGGCGAGTCATCTTGCTTATTGCTTCCACCTTAGCCAGCTGCAGTTTAAGCCCATTTGAATCCATGACGAACCTGAGGTATTCTAATTGTTCTTTAAAGAAATGGCACTTCTGAGGCTTATTTTTGATATTAGCAACAGCGAGGTGATGGAACAAATGTTCCAAGTGTGCAAGGTGCTCTGTAAATGTCCGTGAGAACACATTGATATCATCAAGGTAAATTAAGACGCAGGACAGCTTTAAATCACTAAAAATAGTATCCATGGCATGCTGGAATGTAGCCAGGGCGTTACACAACCCTTATGGCATGTGAGTCAGCTGGATTAACCCTCTCAAAGTGATGATAGCACATTTCTCCCATTCCACTGATGGCAATTTGATCTGCCAGTACCCCAAGATTAGATCCATGGCGGAAAAATAATTTGCCCCACCCAATCAGTCCAACGCATTGTCAATCCATGGAAGAGGGTAGGAATCCTTCTTTGTTACATTAATGAGTTTGTGATAGTCAATAACCACTTGATTCGAGCCATCTTTTTTCTTTATAATGAGCACAGATGAGGCCCACGGAATGTTTGATGGCTCTAGCATTCTTTGCATGATAAGGTTATCCACCTCGTTGGAGACAACCTCTTCCGCCACTTTTGATCATCTAATAGGTCATGATCAAATGAGAGGGTGATCCCCCATATCTATCCAATGTACCACCCCTTGAGCGCACCCCAAATCATGATTGTCATGTGTGAAAATATCTGATACTTTTCAAATAACGCCATAGCCTTATCTTTATGTTCCACCGATAATCCAGTAAGTGCTTCCCATGGAACCACTGTCAATACGCCGAGCGATGAGCTTGTCAGTAGTCCGAGATTCTCCCACAAGCCAAAATCATGAATATGGCGAACTTCCTCTATAGGAACTAAGTGTAGGTAAGCCACCACTTGGTGCCGCTGGATCATTATTGTCTCCTTCTGTAAATTCGCTAGCAGCACCTTCACCTCCCCATTACCAGGTAGCAGTAGCCCTGGAGCCACATGTGGTTCAAGCTGTGAGTGCTGGTGAGGCGCCGTAATTTCCCCATAAAGCTCTTTAGGGACATTGATTTCAAGCTCAGTCCCTACTATGCACTGGTGTCCAGATGGTAGGCTCAAAGTGCTCGCTGTCCAAAGCGGGATCCCTTTGTATTCATAAATCTGATTGGGGAGGTCCCTGGTTTGCCACTTCATTTGTTGATAATGAACAGGAATCACTTTATCACTGTACGCTAGATTAATTTGACTAGAGCGGAATGGATCCATTGGGATTCCACAAGAGGTAAAATAAACGGGGATCTGTTGTCCTAAAATATTAAGAGTTTCCTCTGCCATGTTTATCACAGCACCAAATTTCCTCATAAATGCCGCGCCAATTAACATGTCATAGTTGTTATTTGGCAAAACCACTGCTTGAGTGGAAGCTCAGAATGACCCAAATTGTAAAGGCAACGCGCTATATGCTCCTTCAGGCACAGTGCTATGCGTCCCTGTGGTTCCATATACTACTCAATGGTCCACATCCAGTTTCTATAGAAGCATAGCCACCAACTTGGTAGAGACTATGTTCACAGGGGCTCTCATGTCTAGGATAGCGCGGATCTTTGTGTTTTGAACAAAAATGTCGCTGTAAGTGCATTACAAGTAAGAAGAACCATCAGTGTTAATTACATGTACATCCAAGGGTTTGTGTTACTCAAAAAGGATGAAATTCCCTTACTGACCTGAGGATACTCACTAGCAATTTTTTCTATCAGAATGGCTACATTAACCCCTACTAAAGAGGCAATATCCGTCGAGGGATCTGCATTGCTTGTGCCAGTCTGTTACAGGATCTGCCACGCATATGGCTTCTGCACGTCATGGCGGAACTTAGGACTTGGGGGAGAATTTTTACTTTCTGAAATGGAAGCAGTGGTATCTGACGGAAGCTGTTGGTATAACAAATCATCCAATTAGGTTCTGAATCCTACCCAAAGAGATTCTTGAGAATCGTAAGGACAAATGAATTGGACTTAGTGGAGGTAGAGCATCCCGTCCCTACTCCGCTCAAGCTTTTCCCTGCTCAATTTTCTCAGTTGGCATTGCGTACACTTGTGGTTTGCTAGGGCAATTTCCCACATAATGCCCTCTTCATCCACACTGGAAGCAAGTATTAATAAAAGGTTCATGTATATAGCTTGCGGCGGAAGAACCAGTTCAAAAGTTGATGGTATGGGTCCAAGATCATGGATAAATTGGCGGAGCATATATAGGCCAAAAAAGGGACAGTTGATTTGTATGATGGATGAATATGTTCCAGTGGTTGATAGCTTGGTTGCTGCGGGCCATATCCTGAAGAGTTTAGTGTGGAGACAGCAGAGGTTTTTGGGCTACATTAGATGTGCTGATTGTGATGGAGAGTTGTCATAAGGTATTTACAATTTGAATAAGTCTGGCACTCCATCCAAAACGTGAGACATAGTGTTATATAGTTCCCAATATGGTTTAATGGCCACTGTCATCACTATACTGACATCTCCGGCAGATAAAATGTTAGCTCCAAGTAGTACATGTGCTTCCACCAAGAAATGTTCAGCGAATTCTAAAAGGGTCTCATTTTGGTGAAACTGTATAGTCAGGAAGTTGGCTTCCCATTGGGCCATCTTGGTCACGCCCCCAAACAGTTAGAGAACAATCACTTTAACTTCTTCATAGGATACCAAGCTATTTGGAAGGTAGCAGGAAACTTGATCAGCGCTTTCCACATCTAGAGCGGACAGCAACAGTTTCACTTTCTGTCATTCAGAAGCCCCTTCTATGTCAAATTCTAATCACTTAAAGTAACCATGCAGATTCCCATCATGACTGAAAGGAGGTAATTTTTCAATTTGAACAGCTTCGCCTTGCTCCCGGATCCTGCCACAATGAGCAGACGAATTGGTTCCATAATGACTAAGGGAACCACCCCTTTGTGAATTATCATACAGCCAGCCAGATGGACTCTAATCTTTCAAAATGGACTTGGAAGAAGTAGTGTTGTGCGGGGGGTCCATTGCAACGCCTGAGGAATATTTGTTAGCTAATCCATAGCATTCTTCCCCCAAATCGCCACTAACTGCACCACTCCCCCCAGCTCTGGTGTGCTCCACAAAATGTTCTTTGATTAACTGCTCTGCTTTAACTGAATAGCATCTACACCATCCATCCTGGAATTCCTGTTGCAGTGTCTCATACTTATGTTGCAACTCCCAATGGAATTCCTGCTCAACGTTCAGTTTCTGCTAAACTGCTTGTAGTCATGAGAGGACATCTTTGATTATGCTTTGCATGTGTGCATGCTGCCGGCTACATTACCCACTTGTTGATTAGCATCGTTTATTTGGTTAAGGAGTGCGGTTTGTTCCCATACCAATTCTTCGTTGGCCCATTAAAGGGTATCAAGCCATCCTTGCATGTCCGCGTACTCTCTTATCTTACCAATCGAAATAGGGAAAGCTCAACAGTGCTCAGCCTGGCTAACAACTTCCAGTTGCGTATCAAAACGGATTATCTGGATATATTCAGAGGACGTCAACCAAAAGATAAGCACATTATCTGTTGTTCGCTAGTTACACCATTTGATACAAATTTGGGTTGATTCAGCTGATAAGGAACTAACTTGATCTGCCAATTGCCATTCCATCAATGTTATTTTTCCTTAAGCTGAGCAATCATGGCTTTGAGAGCTTCCGCCATTTGGCTAGATCTGTCATAAAGCACTCATTATTGTTTCCCAATGTTGTTACATCCTGAATCCATTCCACCAATAGACCATGCCAATCCAACAGTTCTCCTATTACCTGGGGTAACTCTAGATTTAAGTGTGGTACCAAAATGTCCAATCAATGGTGTACATCCCTAACATGATGGTCCATCTGTACCAGCGCCCCCTGGTCCTCTAAAAATGATCAATCAAGGCGGTCAAGCCAGAGGCGAGTATCAATTTGCTGTGCTCAAGTGAACCAAAATACATCTCCAATCTCTACATTGTGGCGAGCCAGCACACGCAGTAGCTGGCGAATAGACAGTTGCACATAAGCGACTAGATACTCCTCAACTCCATGGGTACCAAGGAGGCGAACCAACCCCGTTGTAGTTATGTCCAGATAGGACATGTACAGGGCGTAGCGATTTTATTGGTCTCGTTGGTTATAAAACAAACTCAATGCATACTCCCCCACCTCATCTTTGTATAGTTGATACCCATGCAACAGCCACTCCATAACATCCCGCAGCTGCTGAGGGGTCACATTCATGGAGCCTCCTTGTTGGTCAGTCATCAGCTCAGGGCAGTTTTCTAATTGCAGATTGATCATAACTTCATCATTCCCTGGTTTGGTTATAGTAAATAATACTGGTTCGTTGTTAGGTGCCTCCCTTGCTTCTTCAGCATATTGCGCATGTAATCTGATCAAATTTTGTTGGAATGGATGAGGGCTCATCATTGTATCCTAGCGTCGAAGAACTACAGTTGACCAGTGGACCTCTGTAGTGAGCATCACTGTTAATTCTCGGCATATATGCTTGCTTCTGCTGAGTTGGTTTGCACAGGGTATTAGCCACTGAGCAACCAAATCAGACAATATGAAGTTCGCCAACTTTAATAAAACTTGATAAACTATTTATGGAGCAATCGCCACTTATTTTGGCCTTTATTATTTTATACTAATTGCAGACTTATCTGAAACCACCTAATCATGGGAAAAAGACCTCCCCTATAATCTTCCATTTGACTCTTTATATTTCAGTTCCCTAAGCCAGATGCATCCTCAGCTTAGTAGTCTTCTGTTTGTCTTCCCTTTTCTAGAAGCTCTCATTTATATCAAATCTTGGCGTAATTCCCCTCGATTTGCCAAATGGTCAACATTTTAATTGATTATTAAACATATATCTTTTCTATCAATCTCAAGACTCATCTCGATTCCCCCTCTGATCCACCAGTATGGGTAGCATATTGTCCAGTCATATCAACTTCCTGATATACCACATGGGTAAGATTGCTCCTAGTGACAAGGGGGACAGCTTCCCTCTTAGGACCTTTTTTAGTGGAGAATTGGAATACTGCCCAATCTAGGCAGAGGATCCACTCCCCAGGAATTACATGCCTGCTTTACTTGCCAAAGATGTTTTCTCAGCTATGACTTATCCTGATCAAGCCATGAAGAAGTTGGCGCAGCCATCATCCAGTTACATTCTGAGGCAATGACCATTTAGCAAAAACTGTCATAAAAGAGGGCCAAGCGGCCAATGTGCTCTAGCCACCACTTCCTTCCTTCCAACTTGGCAGACTTGATACTCTGCTACCACTGTTGTACATTTGCCCTCTCAGCTACAAGATAAGAATGTTGTGGGTTCAAATAGGCTGAGAAGGGGAAATGTTGGACATTTATTAGTCCATTATAATGATTTTGATTTTAATAATAATAATACTAATAATACTAATAATAATAATAATTTTATTTAAGGTGGGCTGATCTTGGGACAAATATGCCACACTAAAGATAGAGGGGGGAGAAAGTGAAATAAAGGGGCTGCGACCTAAACCTGAGTACCGGGGGAGAATGTTGTGGCCAGTGTTCCCATGGGACCTGGCGGTGGTGGAGGGGGTTCACTTGAGCTGCTCGGTAAGTTTATGCTGTTGAGGCAGGTTTGCATTTCTGGGTCAACGGTTAGGAAGGGTAGCAGAAGCCAGCCCTGCACCATTCTCTGAAGTCGGTGTGGATTCACTTCACTGAACAGCCAAATATTGAATGATTTAATGATGTTTTTGTTAAAACAGTTGCAAATATCAACAGGATTTTGGGACCAAATTTTGAATTGCCTCGAGAAAAATTGTGTGAATTGTCCATAGGGAAAGTGTGAAAATAACTGCTCATAGCAATTCTGGGATTGGTGAATCAATATTAAGTGCCATGAAATTTGAAATTGGACAGAGTTTGGTGGGTACGCGGTTGGGTGCCATCAGTGGTCACACTAGTTTCCATACAAGCTGGGCTTTTGGGCACTCTTTCAACCTATGCAGCAGGGTGTCTTTTGTGCCACATACTCTACAGTGCTCCTAGGTTGAATTAGACTGCTCGACTGATTGGTAGGCCCTGTGCAGGCATCACCAAATGTGTGCCCTAAATTTTGGGTGAAGTAAATCGTGGGTCACAAATTTCCTAATTTTTTTGAGTTTTTTCATTGTATGGCTGATCATCATGGTCCAGGAGGTCAATACAGGCTAGGGTTCGTGCTCTTGGCAGGGGGTATTCTACCACTGAGACTCGTGTGCCCCTGCATTCCTGATTGTAGGTATGGTTTGCAAATCCTCAGCTGTGTTGCCCCCTTATGATGCTGAGAGGGAACAGCCACGCATCTCAACAGATGGTCTTCAGTACTGCATGGGAGAATCATGAGGTCTGGTGTGGACCATGGGCATTCAGATTGTCTGCCAGGTAGGATAGGAGGGTGTTTTGCACTGTGGGATTGGCTAGTATGAGGTCCCTGGCCAGGTTGATGCATGCAGCATGTGACCAGTGGTTTGATTTGGGGGTTGGGCTTGTCACTCTAACTAATCACTTACTTAATATTTTATCCAATTGAGTGACGTGGTCAGTGAGGCCTAGGCCTCCTTCCATTCATGGTCCGTGGAGCAGGCCTAGTCATATTGGGGCTCTTCTGCCTTCCCACAACCACAATTGCAATAATGTCTTGATGAGGTCTTGGAAATCTGATGAAAAGGGGATGATCGCTGCTAGGAACCAGAGTATTGGAAGCAGGAGGGAATTCGCGACTGTGACTCACCCTATGAGTCCTGTTTGCCTTCCCCTGAGGGAAGCAATGTGGGATGCGAGCTTCTGGACAAGCCTGTCCTTGATCATGGGTAGGTCCAGCCCGTTTGGGCTCAGGGTGATGCCCAGGTGTTGCACTGGGCCACCTGAAGGCGCCACCCCAAATGGGGCCCAGATTCTGTCCAGTTTTTTGTTTTTTTTTTGGATATTAGGGGGTGGTGGGGGTGGTCATTGTGTGCTGACAAATTTGTGCATTTCGCTGAATAAACTTAATTTTATTTTGGTTTGTCTTGATTTTTGAGTTTTTTGCTTTATTTCCTCGATTCTTTTTGATTTCTGCATTATACAGTGCAAATTACGTAGATTTGGCTGGGGAAACAATTCGCCACCAGTTTCTTCATCCCCAGCAATGTGCAGAGGCCTGTGGTTAAGGTCTCAACATTTGATTGGTTCAATTAATTTATTTAACTTATTTTGATTGGGCTCTGAAGCTTTGTAATTTTGTATGGAATAATGTGACTTGGTTTTGGCAGATTGACCACTTGTTTCATTGCCAATTACACCATACTTGGACATAATTTGAGACCTGCAATTAAGGTCTTAACTGTTGATTGGTGGAATTAAATTTTCTAAATTATTTAAATCTGCGTTTGAGACATCATAATTGTTTATAAGATTATCTAAATTAACTTCATCAGAGCGGCTGACTGATTCAGCACCAATTATGTCATCTACAGCGGTGTGTTGAGACCTGCAATTAAGGTCTCAGTCATTGATTGGTGTAGCAAAATTATTTAAATTAAATATATAAGATTCTGAGACATCAGAATTGTGCGTTAAATTGTCTAAATTAATAATAATAATAATGAGAAAATTGGTCAAAAGACCTTGGCTGATTCTCAGTGAAACCTCGCTAATCAGGGTAACAATAGTTTAAATACTCTATGGGAAATAATTCTAATTTTAGCAGTCAGATTACTCTGATTTCACAGCGGACTCTGAAGTGTTCATTGGATGGATCTCTCCCAGTCCCTACCAGTCCCATCCAAACACCTACACGGGGACCACCCCCTTTTATAGGCATGGCAGGTGTCCCCCAAGGTGCAATAATTTTTGCAAAAGGGGATTGGCTAAATTATATTAAGTCATTAACCACAGTTACATCTTGCCCTAAACTTTTCCCCCATTTGTCATTCAGCCTAAATGAAGCAAGTTTGCCAAGCTTTGATAGGTTGACTTCACATATTTTTTGAAATAGTCTATGCTATTCCAAACGTATTATGAATTTTCCTTGAACCTCAATATGTTTAAATACTAAATGATCTGAAATCAAGGGAGACGTCTTTATTATCTTATCCTAGCGGCGCATAATAAAAACTTAAAAACCCTAACTTTATAAGTTTTTAAAAAGTTTATTATTTTTAATATATTCATGATACAAATACCCTATTACTGGATTTTGGCAAATCATGCACCAAGCAAGCATCTTCCAAGGCCCAAAATCCAACAACTACAACTGAAATATACCTAGAAAGGAAACTCTTGGGTCCATCTTTGAAGGGCCTTTCATTATCACCTATAAGCGAGGGTATGTGTACTACACTAAATCCCTTGCTTCTGGAGTTACAATTAACTGAGTGCATAGGTTCTTATGACCTTATTCCCCCTTATCACTCTTAAAGGGGGTAATGTTGGACAATTACAAGTCCAATATATCAAAAAGAGTGGTTTAGAGGTAAATGATGAAAAGATTGGCCAAAAGACCCTGGTATTTCCTGGTAGAACTGTCATGGTTAAATGACATGATAGTGGGCACCAACCTTAAGGATAAGGCTGGGCGGCTGGAGGCCCAGAAGGTGAAGCTTCAGGTCCTCCCTAACCTCAAGCACACAGTAGACTAACGCTGGGTACAAGCCAAATATGCCCAGGTTGGTACTAGTGAGGTGCCTAACGCCCAGCCCCTTGCATCAGCCCAGGCGTTAAAATGGATGGTCTATTCAATTAAAGAGGATGGCTTAATTCAGTTGATTGAGGAATGGGGTTTTGAACTCCATTTCAATTAAGAAATTATGCGTTTGAGTTGGATACAACTTCAATCAATTACTCAAGTGAAGTCAGTTTCAGTGTATTCTATCAATTTGGATGGTAGTGTTTGCCTATTGGTGATTTGGTGCTTGGGACCACTTTGGCAGACCCCAAATTACCCTGACGTTGTTTAAATTTGTATTTCATGACCAACATTCCTTGTTGGTCGAATTTCCACAATAGACTTCCCCATTTTTACCATTTTTATTAAATGTCATTTTGGATGATCCTGTGCATGGACCCCTTTGAGGAGGTCTCACACTACATTAACCATTCCATCTTAATTATGATGAGATTATCCCCTAGTGCACCGTTGGTTCTCCCAGGTACCCTCCAACCTGGGACGTCTACCCCTTCTCTCCTTGTGCACTGCGTCACTTTTGGTCAGTTATTTATCACACTCCTTTGCTTTAGTTTTAATTGCTCCAGCACCCTCTGCTGGGCTCTAGTAGCTTTGGTGCTAATGGCTAGTTTCCTTGCATTGGCTCTGTGCACTGTGCACCACCACGCTGGAAACAGGAGAGTTATAGACACTTTCCTGACATTAGTTGACCAACCACCCAATTTTATATTCATCAACTTTTTTCCGTGTGAAACTTTTCCAAAGTGTAAACGGTGGGTGCCAGCTGTGGGCTTTGGCTGTGGTTGACTTCACCGCTGTTTTCTCTTTTTTCTGAAGGTTGGAGCTTGTAAGTCCTGGGGACCAGCCCCTGCAACTGGATAGGGAGCAACACCCCTTTTGGACAAAAAGGGGTCCAAAGGCCCAAGTGGACCCCCAGTTGCAGTTGAGCAACTTGGCGCATGTGTGTCAAGTGAACAGCAAGTAAGAATTAGACTGGCATGCCAGCCTAGATGACAGAGTATCCAAGTGGCAAACCAGAATGCCAGAGGCACTGCTGCTGATACAACAAATATGAAACTGGAAGGGAGCTTAATTCTCAAAAGATAAAAATGGGATTTTGGGGGAAGTTGTTTTTATTGGAAAATTTAAGGAAGGAGAATTGACCAACAATTTTCTCAGTGCTATGCAACTGATTAAATTTTGGTCAATTGGGGTAGTGAAAAGTCAGGATTGGGTCCCACAATTTTGACCTAACTAGCGAATTGTTCAGGAATGGGTGGGTTTGTTCCTTGAGAACTGACATTGCAAAAGTCAGCGGTGGGCCAATTCACTGTCAGTTCAACCTCAAACATTCAAACTGGGGCTTGGCTATATTTCTGACAGTTGGCATGATGGTGTTTGGCCCAACAAGTGATGGGAATCCCCCAAGGCCACCCCACATAGGGACAGATCCATTTGGTTAGGAACAGGTTCAGGATGCCTAACCTGCCTGCACTTGGTTGCTGAACCATTCATTTGGTCAATGGTATCACATCGGCCACAATGCCCAAATTGCCAACAGAGGGCTTTGAACCCTCATCAATGGTGCCTGATGTTAGTTCTATTGGCACATTGATCAAATTGGAACTGTCAGGTGTTCCAGCTGATACCTCAGTCTTAATGCCTTTCCAGCTATTTGAGATTTGGGCATTGGCCCAGATTGCCACTCAAATTAGATCTGACCAATTTCAATTCAACAATCTTGGAACAGATTTTGTTAATTTCCCACAATGGTTCTGCCAAGGTGAGTGTGGGTACTGGGGGTGGGATCTGAAGTGGAAGAGCTGTTACCCATTGCTCATCTACTATGTGAGCGAGATTGCCTTGAGTAATGAGGGGTACTGCCATCCTCATTGGTGTCTTTTTACTCAGGAATGTGAAGATGGCCCGATCAAGAGCCAGGGGATGTTCCCAGGACTTACAAGTGCCTAACTCCTAGCACATTGCATCAGCCCAGGCGTTAAAATGAACAGTCTATTTATTTAATGAGGATGGCTCAATTTGGTTGATTGAGGAATGGGGTTTTGAAACCCATTCCATTTATGAAATTATACGTTCAGGTTGGATACAACTTCAATTGATTATTCAAGTGAAGTCAGTTTCAGTGTATTCTACTAATTTGGATGGTAGTGTTTGCCTATTGGTGAATTGGTGCTTGGGACCACTTTGGCAGACCCTAAATTACCCTGACGTTGTTTAAATTTGTTTCTTGTGACCAACATTCCTTGTTGGTCAACTTTTCCACATTAATCTTCCCCATTTTTACCAATTTTATTATATATTATTTTGGACAATCCTGTACATGGACCCCTTTGAGGAGGTCTCATAATACATTAACCATTCCATTTTAAATACGATGAGATTATCCCCTAGTGCACCATGGTTCACCCAGGTACCCTCAACCTGGGACGTTTACCCCTTTTCTCCTTGTGCACTGTATTACTTTTGTTTGGTTATTTATCACACTCCTTTGCTTTAGTTATTATTGCTCCAGCACCCTCTGCTGGGCTCTAGTAGCTTTAGTGCTAATGGCTAGTTTTCTTGCATTGGCTCTGTGCACCATGCACCACCATGCTGGAAACAGGAGAGTTATAGACACTCTCCTGACAGGAACCCCTCAAATTGGGGTAACACTTATATTAATAATTGGGCAAATAAAATAAGTTCAGGCAGTCAGATCACACTAAATCATTAGCTAAATCTGGGGAGTTCATTGAAGGCTCCTCTACAGGCCACTTCTATTTTAGTACAGCCTACCCCATAGAAACTAGCCCCTTTTATAGGGTTGGAAAGGATTCAGCAAGGTGAAAATATTTTCCTGTATTCTGATTGGTCCAAATTTATAAAATCCCTGCCTCATGGGTTCATTTTCCTAGCTGTCACTTCCTTATCTGCCCTCACATTGAAGTGAGGCAACTCTCAACTGATCCAATAGGTTGAATTCCAATATTCTAATTTGGATATTACTAAGCAATCTAAACTCTGAGCCTTAAAATTTAAATATTAGCCTCAACTTATTATGAGGGTTCGTTTCTTACCACCCTCACCACTATTAATAAAAAGCTTATAAAAACAATCTTTATTTTTAAATTAAAGTAGTAGTTTTTTACTATAGTGGTTGATTACCCCTAAATATTATACTGTAGTAGAGAACAACTTCTCCTGCAAATTATTGCTGGTATTTAGGTGAAAAATGCACCTGCGAGCGTATCCTAAAGCCTAAAATCTAACACATGGTTTTAATTGGAATCAGTATATTGTTTCTGGCTGAGCAATGTGGCTATTTGGTTGATTCAATTGCTCAATAATTTTATGTAAGTGGTTAAGATTATTTAGTCGATTTGATTGGTTAAATTACTTATCAAGCTTGCTAATGGTCATCTACATTACTTTAGTTATGTAACTCATGATATCATAGCATTATCCAATTTTTAATGAATTCCCAGCTATAAGACATACATTGCAAATAAGATTATGAGTAAACCGTTTTAACGTTTTAAAATAGGATTTTGCAAAATTCATAATTTTCACAATCTTATTTATTCGAGGCAAGCCGACCAGGGGACGGACATTGCCGAAATAGAGAAAGTATCGACATGAAACCTGAGCAGGGACAACTCTGTCGTAGAAAGTTTTTTTCATCTCCGGATCAGGACTCGGATTTTCTGGTTACGTCATGGGTAAGGTTTTCGTGTTATTATACCTACTAACCGCCAATAGCTTCCTTCGGCTAGCACCCCGATCGATGTGCGAAGGGCGGGAATCGAACCCGCAACCTTCAGGTTGGTAGCCGTACGCCCTACCGACTCGCCTTCCACCCCCAATTTTCACAATCTTTTTCAATGGATTATTATATTGTCATGGGAGATATGTGTGCCAAATTTCGAAGCTCTAGCTAGTGTGGAAGGTAAGCTTGACTTTCGAGTCAACCGAATACCAAACTGCTCAGTCGTAACAATATACCGACTACCATCTAAAATAATATGATTTTCACTTGTTATATTAAAACTTCTTATTTTGGCTATGAAACTAAATTTTTCAATGGATTATTGTATTGTCATCGGAGATACACAAGTATGCTAAATTTCAAAGCTCTAGCTAGTCTGGAAGATAGTAAAAAAATCAATCGTAAGATTCCCCTACAGACAAATACTACAGCAAGTGGAGAAAAACGTTTTTACACGTTCGTCGCCATGTCACCCAAATATGAGTGACTGATGTGTTAAAGAACAATTCGTAGGGTTAGCATCGCTAATTGCAATCTAAAATATGACGTCTTAAATTAAATCAAAGTGGTAAAAAACCACCCAAAACACTATTGGAGCTCAGAGGAAGACGTAAAAAAAGGCGCGCAAAACGAAATTACAAGCTGAGTGGGTAGAGGTTAGATTAGATACAAAATAAAAATATTAAAAATTATTATAATAAATTTTTTGTTTATTTATTTTAATAACCTATTATTTTTCTTATAGTGCGATATAGTATTCGTTAAAAGTCCAAATACATTTGTGGTGATTTTGTACAATTGATACAATAGATTATAATTTTTAATATTTTTCTCACCTCCTGGCATTCGACAATTTGTCAATGTAACATTTGGGCCCTGTGAGAAACTCAACTGAATCACGCCGGGCGACGAACGTTTTAAAAACGCTTCAGAAACGTACTAAATTAATCCTTACTAATTCTACAACTTGCAATACCTACACTTCAAACGCTGGCTAATCAAAATCGTATACGATTTCACCAAGCATTGTGATGCGCCTATTATGACTGAGGATTCATGCTTGAATTTGTACGTTTCTTATTCTAAGTTTTACTTTAAATTTCAAGTTAAGATCTGATATAGTTCAAAATAAATTTCAGTGTTTAAACCTAACATGTTATATCTATTTGGAGTAAATCTTCCTGATAGAAAGGTAGTACGTGTTGCTTTGACTTATATTTATGGCATTGGCCAAAATACTGCTGAAAAAATTTGTCACCAACTTCTAATTCATAAACAATGCTTGCTCCAAGATCTTTCCGAAGATAAAGTGAACCAGCTTTCGGAAATTTTGTCCAAAAATGACGATTGAACAAGATCTTAGAAGACAGGTTAATAAAAATATTCAACGCCTGAAACAAATTGGCGCTTACCGTGGACTTCGCCATGCTGCTGGATTACCTGTACATGGACAACGTACTCATTCTAATGCAAAGACAGCCAAAAGGCTTAACAAAAGACGCGGATATTTTACGTATTTATTTTTTACAAGCGTATACTTACTTTTTTAGTATGCGAACCGTAGATTTTTCCAAGTCAGCTTACGAGCGTTTTCTGATTTCAAATACCTTTAGAAAAGGTATGTCATAGTAAGATTATCACATCTGAGCTTCTTTTTCAAAATTATTAATACTTTTTTAAATTATTTTAATTTTCTACCTTTTTTCATTTATTGACTATTTTGTAAAGACAAATCTTCTATTACGCCTTAAGTTTAAGCAATGTTTTGTCACATCATAATCCTATTTTATTTGAGCTTAATGTCTTTAAAACAAATAAGTGTTTTGGATTCTTTTGAAACCGATAATATATTGAGGATGGATTCAAAAAGTATTGGCTTCCTTGACAAACTGATAAATGCCGCCTTGAGATTATTAAGTACTTTTTAGAATCAAACTTACGTTTTGAATCTTGCAAAAAATTAAAAGGAAACTCTCAATATTTGTTTTTAATTGTTAAAGCTCTAAAACTATTTACCTCTGCATTGTTTTGCGACAAATTAGGGCTAATTTGTAAACTAGAGTTATTTGGGATTTTTAAATTTTTTAGTGCAAGGCTTGGGTTTACTTACAAATTTACTTGCATAGAGAAATTATTATATATCCCAATAAAAGGTCATCTTCATGGATTATAGAAATTTATGATTATGATAATAGGCAAGTATTCCGCAGACATAAGGAAATTAAAAATCAGTTACAGAAAAATTGATTTTACTAATTGTATATAAATTATTTTAGTTAGATATCAAGTTTTTAATTATAATTATTAGAAACATTAGCTATAATTTGATCGATATTACTTAAGAACTCGAATTGGTTGCGTAATTATAA